>JAADXJ010001095.1:0-11015 GCA_023337735.1 Pythium biforme
CAAACGATGATAAAGCTTCGGTTTCGTTTTGGGATAAACGCTGGCTCGTTGGCTAAGTTTGAGCTAAAGGCTACGGAATAGCTACACCTAACACATTTCTCACTTGAAGGAAGATTTTTGCACTGTATCCGTAAGAATTGTCGAGGGGTCACCAAGACCGACATCCTACCAAGATATACTTTATTTAGATATCTCTCGATGTGGTTGCAATCAGTTTCCAGATAGGGGGCAAAACGGCTCCGTTTCGGGATTATTTAAAAAAACGGCTCCGAAAAGGGATTTCCCCATTATAATATGTTGTATGCGCTCTCTGAGATGGGTTCAAGATCTTCATCGAGATGTGGATCCGACTTTGTGCGAGCAATATTTCGTATTTCCATTCCGCAGCTCACCGCAGCCAACACATAGCTAGTGCCTCACACCCAAAACGAACTCTTTCTAACTCTCTGTTACGTGGCGGTGGAGACAGTGCCTAGTGGGTAAACATGTCGGTGAAGATCGCCACGTAGACATCGATGCCGCGCAGGAACGTGTCCTTGTGGAGACGCTCGTTGTGCTCGTGGAGCAGGACTTCCGTGTTGCTCATGGGCGAGAAGCCGAGCGCCGGGATGCCAAGCTTGCGCACGAAACGGCTGTCGGTCGCGGCCGGGAAGACCTCGGTCTCGACTCGCACGCCGAGTTTCTAAAAAGTGGACAATCAAGCCACGCTTAGTCGAGAGCCCACACACTAGACAGAAGCAAACAAAGGGGACATACGTCGCAGGTGCCCTTGAAGAGCGTCCACCACTCGTTGGTGTCGTCGCACTTGGTCGTGTAGTGCTCGTGAAGCGCGTTCTTGGTCTGCGGCGCAAACTCCCACGAGAGCCCCTCAGCCGCGCACCACGAGTCGAGCATTTTCTGTTTGTTTTCACACACGTCAGTGTTCATTGCTTTGCTGACGAGTACTGACCACATCATGATGGGGATTCCAACGCACCGAGAACTCGCCGAGGTCTTCATGGGGCGAGATGCGGACGTCAAAGCCCGCGATGGCCTCGGTTGGGATCACGTTCATGGCGTAGGTCTTGCCGCCGTCGAGCGTGACGCCGGCCTTGAGCACGGTCAAGTTGATCGTCGTCACATCGCCCAGCTTCTTCTTGTGCATGTCGCCGTGCTTGCAGCCGACGTCGGCGTTCAGAATCTTCTCCTGCTGCTCGCGGTACGCGAGCGCCTACGTATCACCCGTACAAAGAGATACATCCCTCAGTCCATCGCTCAAACGAATACTACGGGAAGAAGCGGTACCTTGTTGCAGATGTCCACAAGCTTGATCGTGGCCGTGTCCTTGATGAAGCGGCTGCCGTGCCCCGTGGGGCCCGTCGCCTTGACGTAGAACCACCAGGGCACGCGCTCGCCGTAAAACACCGTGACCGCGTCGCCCGTGTTCGCAAGTCCTTCGTCAAACACAAACGCGATCTCGCCGAGCGCCTTGAATTGCTCACTCTCAAGGAACGCGCTCATGCCGTCGTTGCCGCCGATCTCCTCGTCGGGCACGTACAGCAAGTGAATGTTGCGCTTGGGCGTAAAGCCCGTGGCCTTGAGCTGCGCCACGGCCTCCGCGTACTGGATGCACACGCTCTTCATGTCCTGCGCGCCGCGGCCATAGATGCTGCCATCCTCCAGTACCTTGGCCTACAATCGCACCATGTACACGAATTGATCAGACTTTACTACTCATGAGATCGCTGTAGTTCTTCCCTCGTACATCGAACGGGTCCGAGTGCCAGAACTCGCGGATCACGGGCACGACGTCGTAGTGCGAGTTGAGCACGATCGCCGGCAGCGCTGGGTCCTCGCCCTGCCACGTCGCCTGTTTCGTTCACAGCAAACACATTTCGTTTTAGCGCCCGCGTGTTCCGCCACGACCAGCTCGCTTGTCTTCTTCAACGCACCACGACGATCGGCTTGTGCTCGATGAGCGAGAACACGCTCACGCTGAGCCCGATCTCCTCGAGGTACGCGCGGAGCCACTCGGCGCACTGTGGTCAATACACGCGTCAGTGTTTATCACGGTCTCCCAGAAAAGAGCGGAAGCGCCGACCTCGTCGTAGGCGCCCTTGGGGCCGTCGCCGCTCACGGTCGGGATACGCAGTAACTCGAGGAAGCGTGTGATCGAGTCTTTGCGCGGCGCCATATTCTTCCTGTGATCTGTTCTGGTCGCTTGGTGTGGTCGCTTGGAGAACGATCAGCGAGTGGCGTCGACGGACACAGAACGCACAGGGCACACGCGTGGCGTCGACGAAGGAAAGAAGGAAGCGCTGCGTTGGTACCCGAAGTGAGGGTACACAGGACCAATAATGACACACATCGTGGGTGATGAGACCTGCGTCGACGGTGCCATCATTCCGTTACAAACCCCACCACGTGATGTTCTTAACGTATGGAAACTCTGCCAGGCTTTGACTGTTTGGGTGAATGGGTGAATGGGTTGTTTCAAGAACATGCTTCTAATGAGGGTGGTATTTTGTTGAGGGAGCTCCCTGAATCAGTACAGTAGTTCTGGAGATTGCCAGTTTGTGATGGCCGCGCGCACGCTCCGCCGACGGATCGAGTTCGAGATCGCCAAGCGCAAGGGTTCGCGCTTCATCACGGCCGCGTGGCCGCTCGAGAGCGATGGAAGCGGAGCGGATGACGAGCGCGCCGTGCAGGTGCAGGTGAAGGAGATGCTCGAGCAGCGCCGCGCGCTCTTCCCGAGTGCGTGCCACCACTGCTACGCGTACACGACCATGGACGGCCGCGAGTACTGCTCGGACGACGGCGAACCCCATGGTACGGCCGGCAAGCCCATCCTTGTGGCGCTGCGGCGTGCGCAACTCGTGGATGTGTGCATGGTCGTGTCGCGTATTTTCGGTGGCACGAAGCTCGGCACCGGTGGCTTGATCCGCGCGTACGGCGCTGCGGCCCAGGAAGCGCTTGAGCAGCCGCAAGCCGAGATTATCACGAAAGTCGCCACGACGGTGGTACGCATCGTCACGCCGTTTGCACATGTAGACGCGGTCAAGCATAGCTGCGCCAGGTTTGTCGGCGACATCGTCTCGCAAGAATATGGCGTATACGCAACGTTTTGTATCCGCTTGCCGACGGCCCACGTCGAGGAGCTCACGAGTATTTTACAGTCGCGCTCGTCCGGCGCGATCGCGATCTCGAGAATCGGACTGCGCCTCGATTAAAATGAAAGCACCATTGAGCTCCGTGGTCGCGCGTTCGTGTATCTTCCCCAATGCCACGTCAAACGAAAGGATAGAAGTGGGCGCCGTCGGCCATCATCGGCCTTTGGTGCGACGCTGCCTGCCTTGTCTATGTGAGATCAGATGACCATCATTCCGTGTTCACGCGAAAAGCTCCAGAGTTCCGCCTGCAGGCTGGCATTCTGGAGCTCGCTGGAATCCAGCAAACGCGGACACGCAATTCGTCGCAGCTGGGCATCAAGAAACCGGCCGAAAAAGCCGTCATCTTGAACCGACGTATTATACGTGGTGACCATCTCACGTGAGTGATCGCCTACTTGTGTGGATGAGTATGGTACGACGTGATGAGTGCACGCTAACGTACTTAGTTAACTGGAGATACGACCGTGCGTGGTTGCCTGGGATGCTTGCTCCTTCTGGCCTCCGACCTGGCCAGCAACACAATCCAGCGGGCGTGGCGGGCCGATGTCCGCCCCACGCCGTTCGAGGCAACTTCCCCCGGCCCAATCACCGGCTGGGAGTCGCCATTGCGCAACTGGATCACGCTCGTCGTCCTATTGTACGCATGGAAGAGCCAGGGCTGGTGCGGGATAGTTTCCAAATAAGGATGTTTACGGTACGATGTGTTCATGTATGTGGGGGGAGTGGCGCTGGCTGGTGTTGCGCACATCAAATACATTTGCGAGACCAAAGGTGGTCGTCCTGCGACTCACACGTGAGCTTGGAAGGAACAAGCGACGCTGCTCCCTCCTGCGCGTCGCCTTCTCCACACTCCGCGGACGACGTATCTCCCCTCCGCTCCCCTCCTCCGCCTCCCTCCTCTTCAGCTCCAGGTCCAGCGCTACACTGCGCTGAGCGAGGAGCTACAAACACACCTCGAAACCCGGAATTCCGCGCGAACACGAAGCCACGATGACCGAGTCGCGGCCCATTCTGTCGTCGACCGTGGTCGATGAGGACTGGGAGGAGTGGACGCCCGAGAAGGGGTCGTTCCTGCACCACATGATGGCCGGCTCGGCCGCGGGCGTGGCCGAGCACGTCTCGATCTTCCCCATCGACACCATCAAGGTGAGGCACTGGCAGTAGGGCGGTGACCGCATCTGTGTATTGGAGAATGCTGACGTTCGGTATGTGAATCTCTGTGTGTGTGCGTTAGACACATATGCAGTGCCAACGGTGTCCGACCAACGGCAAGCAGGTGCAGCTCTCGGCGATGCAGACAGCGCGCCGCCTCATGGCCGAGGAAGGCCCGCTGCGATTGTTCCGAGGTGTGTTGGCATCTCCTGCTCTCCCACCATGCCATACATGTACTGATCGTTTCGGTGGCGTTCTTCTACCCGCTTAATAGGTGTGAGCACGATGCTCGGTGCGAGTCTGCCGGCCCACGCCGTGTATTTCTCGGTCTTTGAGTCGGCCAAGAAGACGTTTGGCGCCGACAGCTCGGAGCACACGCCGATCGCGTCCGGCGCCTCGGGTGTCGTCGCGACCGTGTGCCACGACATGATCATGACGCCCATGGATGTACGTAGTGCGTCTTTGGCTATTGGTAGCAAGCGCAAGAGATTGACGGACGGTTGTGCCACTAGGTCGTCAAACAGCGACTGCAGCTGGGATACTACAACGGCGTGGCCGATTGCTTCCGCTCGGTCATCCGCCATGAGGGCCTCCGTGCGCTCTACATTAGTTTCCCGACGACGTTCTTCATGAACTTGCCGTACAGGTAGGCGCGATTTCTCGCTGCTTGCAAGCCAACGCGGTGACAGGATGGGGTGTTCTCATTGTCCTTGGCCGTGGCGTTTGCATTGCTACAGTATGATTATGGTCTCGGCGAACGAGACCTTCAAGAAGATCTTGAACCCGAGCGGCGACCTCAACGTCGCGGCGTACATCGCCTCGGGCGCCGCGGCCGGCGCGCTCGCCGGCGTGATCACCAACCCGCTGGACGTGGCCAAGACGCGCCTGCAGACGCAGATGATGCTCGTCGAAGACGAAGTCGCAGTACGTTTTTATCTCTGTCTGGCGAACGGTGTGCTCGGGTTGTCTGGACTAAAAATGGGCGAATCCTTGCGTTTTCCGCAATGCAGTGCTCATCGGGCTCTCGCTGTGCCCCGCAGCTCCAGGCGCGCGGCGGCGTCTCGCTGACGGTGCCCCCGTCATGCGCGGTTCGACACGCCGACACGGTACGTGACTATTGTCCATCCCCACCCACTATTCCTCAGTCATGGGTGCCTTGTCTGACCTCTTGTATTGCGAATTGCGTTGGCACAGCGGCCTCCTGGGAGCGAGCCCAAGCTGCGCGTCCAGTACCGCGGCCTGCTCGACGCGCTCGTGCAGATCCGCGCACAGGAAGGGTACGCGGGCTTTTTCCGCGGTGTCGTGCCGCGCTTGCTAGTGCACGCGCCGAGCGTCGCGGTCTCGTGGACGACCTTCGAAGTGCTCAAGAAGACGCTCGACGAGATGGCCGTGGACAAGTAATGCGAATGGCGACCGCGTCGGTGGGTGGGGTGGGCGCGAGATGTGGGGTCGTGAGACCCTTGCGAAGTGCGTCGTTAGTTCTGTAGTAGGCAAGCCCTTCCTCTCCCCCCTCTTGCTCTTCCAAGATTCGCTCCTTGCCCCTCCACCTCCTTCCTCCACGTTCGACGACCAACGCCCCACCGTCGCGGTGCTGTTCTGTTCGCCCCGCGATAAACTCCCGTTTGATTTTCACACCTCCACGCGTGCACCGCATCTGAGAAAAGCGGAAATATCGAGAAAAGTACATAGAGAAAAAACTCTTTCGTTTACGCTGGTTTGAGATCTGCATCGTGGATCATAGAGGAGACCGTGGACGACCCGCTGGAGTCATCTGCGACGTGTGTAGGCCCTATGTGACGCGCGCACACGCGAAACGCTACACGCGACTTGGAGGTGCTATTTTTCCACGTTGGGACCGTTTGGCCCACCTTCCTTGCCAAGAATACTGAATGTGACCGTGTCGGCTGTCGTGGGTCTCCCCCACCACGGCTCCACTGCCCCCGTGTTGGTGGGCTCAGAGCGCGTGTGTGGGAGCGAGGGGTAGCGATGAAGAATGCGGTCCACATGCCCGTGCGGAAGACGTCGATGAACAACAGCGCTGCCGGCGTCGACCTTCGTCTCGATCTCTCAAGCAGTACGTCTGCCGTGACCACGACGGTTGCTAGTACACCACCACACACGGCGGGGGAGCTAGACGCCAAGAGGCAAGCGCCACCCGACTCGCCGCGGCAGCCGACCACGTCACTGCCCTCCGAGGCCTCCGCCGTCACCGAGAGCGTGACCGAGAGCATGAGCGATTTAACGACCAAGGACGCCAGCAAGCCGGGCATCGGCGGGCGACCTAGGCGTGGCAGCGCGACCATGCGGTCGTTCCTGTCTCGCGTCATGCGTTCGCAGTCGGACAGCCACATCCGCATTGCGCCGATCGTGCAAGACACAAGTAATCCCACCGCCACCAGTGAGACTGCTTCGTCCGGCCTTGTGGTCCCTCCTCCTCTCGACAAGTCTTGTGAGGTGCGGACAGCAAAGAATGCCCACGAACATCCCGCAGGAAAGGGAGAAGAAGAGAAGCAAGACTATAGCGAAGACACGCCGGCGAAAGTGGAGGCGTTGGTCGTGGACGAACGCGGGCTGCTGCCAGAGAAGGTGCTCCTTACCGAGGAGGAGGAAGAAGACGATATCGAGGCTGTCCGAGCTCACGACACCTCGAAGAAAGGCAATGGTCTCTGCGACGTGTTCCTCAACTCGTCACTGCAGCTGTTGCAAGTGCAGAGCGACGCCAAGCAGCGCGTGCGCCAGCTCTGGACGTGCGCGCAGAAGCTCCGCTGGGAGAACCAGCTCAGCGACGCCGGCATCGAGCTGCTCCACCAGGAGCTGCTGGGCGTCATGAAGGCGCTGACCGTCGAGAAGCTCGACGGCCCGCGCCACATTAAGGCCGGCTACTTGACGCTCGTGCAGGCACCGCCCGCGGTGATCGCCGCCAACATCATGCAGCGCGGTGCCGCGGCCGCGACCAAGTCGCTGCTCTTCGGCTCGGGCGCCAAGACCGCGTCGCTCGACCAGCGCGTCTGGGTCAACCTCTCCGAAGAGCAGTGCCGCATGGAGCTCGTGCCGTCCGCGCGTACCGACGAGCGCCTTTCCCAGTCCCAACAACAACAACAACAGCCACCACAGACCAACGAGGCAGCGCCCCAGGCGACGGCGTTCGGCAAGTTTAAGCTGCCGACGTCGATTTCGTGGCTGCTGAGCGATCCGATGCAGGGCCAACAAGCCAAGGACGACGATACCAACTGGATCGGCCGCACGGCCATCAAGCTGCAGGGCTGCCAGGTACGACGGCTGCCCGACGCGGCCGCGACGAGCGAGACGCCGCCGCGCGTGCGGTTCCAACTGCTCGTGCCAACCAACAGCGACCCGACGTACAGTGGCCCAACCACAACAGCGACTACGACGGCTTCTTCTTCTACATCGATGACCACATCGCAGGGGTCGACGGCCGTCGTGCCTGATCCCAACGCAACAGCGATGTCAACAGCTTCGTCAGGCTACGGGGTCTACGTGTTTGAAGTGCCGACGTCCATCTCAGAGGCCGAGCGCGAGCGCGACGAGTGGCTTCGCGCAATCGACCGCGTGTGCGTGTTCCACTTGTACGCGCTCGAGCGCCAGCTGCGCGAGGCCTGCTACATGCTGCAGTTCCGCGACATTCTCGCGGCGTGCTTCCCCGTGTGCGTGCCGCTAACGTGGCTGCGCAACCGGCTCGAGAAGGCCACCAATTCCAGTCAAAGCGGCGGTGGGATGTCCGCGCAGCAGCTCGCCAACTTCCAATATCAGCAGCTCCAGCGGCGCTCGAGCCGCAACTTGTCCATGGTCCAAATCGTCAAGGACCTCGAGCGCGACCGCATCCTCGTCGACAAGAAGCTCTTGATCAGTTGCGCCGGGTCGTTGGGAGGTTCCAACGCCCCGACGCTGCAGGACGGCGCGTCAGTGGTTGTGGAGCACGACAGCGTGGCCGAGATCGTCAAGTACCTCGTGGGCAAGGCCATGGTGTTTGCGTGCAGCCACTCGGCCCCGGCGACCCGGTCAGGCAACAAGAGCCACAGCAAGCCGCCCAGGGCGTCTTCCACGGGCCCTGGTGATGTGATGTCGCCATCGAACCGGCTGTCCAAGTTCACGGAGGCGCGGGCATTAGCGTTCGTCGAGCGTGTGTTGCGCGGCAGCTCGCGCACGCAGAGCGGCGGTGACATCTACGATGCGATCAGCTTTTTCTGCCAGCAGCGCAACCTCACGATCTGCCCCATGTCCCACGACGCGCACCCCGTGCAGCTCAACGTCGTCGAAGACCGAGGCGAGGCACACGACGAGGACGAGGACGTGGGGCCTGAAGGCGCGTTCCACATTGAGATTGAAGTCTCGATGCAGTTCAAAGTGGTCGAGATGCCGGCGATGACGCCACGGTTTGACGATGGTAATGACGCGATGGCGGACGCACTGACCGCGATGGCGTCGCCGCGCGAGTGGGCCGTGCTTGAGGGCACGCTGCGGCGCCAGTTCACGCTCGGCAAACTCTCGGAGCCCGGATCGGTCACAGTCAAGTTCATCCCAGACCCGGAGGGCCCACATTCAACGGTAGACTCGAATTCTTAAGGCATGCATACACAAACACGGCACGAAAAAAAAGAAGAGCAAAACATGGCGATTCTTGTATAGAGTACGTACGGATCCTTAGAAGAGCTGCGGGAAGAGGCTCGTACTGCCGTCCAGGAACTGTGGCTTGGGCTCGCTGTCGGCCTGCGACGCCGGCACGATCGCCGCGCGGCACAACGGGCACGAGCGCTCGCGGTCGAACCACTCCATGACGCACTCTTCGCAAAAGAGATGGGAGCACGACAGCTTCACGGGCGTCTGCATGTTCTCATAACAGATCGAGCAGTCTGGGCAGCCGGCCTCGGCGAGCTCGTCGCGCGTGACGTACGTGGCGTGTTCGAGGCCGAGCGTGAGAAACGAGCGCACGAGCTTGATCAGGCGCCGGCCTTGCGAGCCGAGAATTACGCTCTTGCCAAACACATAGAGGAACGTGAACACGTCGGCCATGAACTTTGAGCTGCAGAGCTGGTAGTAGCTGCACCACGGGAGCCCAGCCACGAGCGAGCGGAAGAAGATCGAGGTCAGTTCGATGATACCGTAGAGCTTGCGCTGCAACGAATAGGACAAGAAGAGGTCAGCCTTACAGCCAGTCTTAGCGCTGTGGGTGTGCCAGAGGGATCGTACCTTGCGGCGATAGAAGGCGACGTTGGACCGCGAGAGCTTATGTTGCTGGCCGTCTTCTAAATCCTGTTCCGGATTGCCTAGAGATCCGGTATTTCCGCCATTTGAGTTACTGACTGCGCCGCGACGCCATTCAAAGAGCGTGGCGTCCGCCGGCACGACCGCCACAAGCGCCTTCACCGCAAGACTCCAAAACCGGACAATAAAATCTGTCTCCCCCACGATCACAAAAAACACATCTGTGTCAGCGCCACTCCAACGGCACACCCAAACGAGTTGCCAGCGTAACAGTACCGTTCACGAGCACGATCCACAGGAGTTCGAGGATCTGCGCGCCGCCGTGGGACGTCTCCTTCGTTTCCGCGTCGCCATTGTCCTGATTGTTCGCCGCGTGTAGCTTGAACGTGAGGTGTTTGACCGGGTTCGGCTCACCGTCCAGGCTCGAGATCACGATCGTGTCCACCATACAAATGGCGATAATGCCCAGCAGGTACAGGCGGTTGGCGTTTTCTTTGAGCGCGATCTGCGCGCGCAGCCGCTGGTCCAGCCCGGCGATCGCGACCGAGCCGAGCGCAAACACTGCGAGCCCGACGACGTGCTGGTACACAACGTACAGCACGAACAGCGCGACGAACGGCAGCGTGTGGTGGCACCGCCGGAGCAGCGTGTGGAACTCGTCGAGCATCGATACCTCGGCTTCGCTCTGCGAATCGTCGCTGCTCGCCGTCGAGCGGGGGGATCCAACCGGACTCACTTCGTGCTGCTGCTGCGTTGGCATCGGGTCTACGCCTCCAGGATGGCGCGTGGAAGGCGACACGGCAAGCTCTACATCGGTTAGCGACACGAGCGCGGGCAGCGCGCCTTCGCCTTCCTCGTTGTCATTGTCGTCACGATGGGTGTCGATCCGGATCTCCTGGAGCGACGAATGGCGCGGCACCGCGGCCCCACGCGGCGCGTTGCCTGGGAGCGCGCGCAGTGTCACAGGCACGCGTAGCGTCGGCGCCGCAGTGGAGCCGTCGCCACGGGGTGATAGAGGAGGAGGAGGCGGCGCGCGCCGCCGTCCGTGGTGGTGCTCTGGCTGTTCGTGTTCGTGGGTTGATGGGTGGAGCCACTGGGACCAGCGCGGTGGCAGCGCGTCGAACAGCCGCGCGGTCGGACGCGCCGCGTCGCTGCTTCTCGCGCGGCGCGTCCTGCTTCTGTTACTGCCAGTAGCGCTGCCTTCGCCGTCGCGGAGGCCGTCGCGGAGGCCGTCGCGGAGGCTTCGCTGTCGTTGTGGCGCGGCCGCGGCGGTGAGATCGCTTGGCAATAGAAACGGCGCGATCTCGGCCTCTAGGTGGGCCCGGCGCGCCGTGGAGCCACCGCCAGGTAGGGAATTGCGAGCGCTGGGGGCGTGTGTCATGGTGGGTCGCACCCGCGCAGGGCGTGAAGAGATCTCGCGGAGAGAAGAGCGACGGATGGCCGGCAGCGGAATCAGGTCGGGCGAACTGGGTGCTCGTATTTTTGCGGACG
>JAADXJ010001096.1:0-10999 GCA_023337735.1 Pythium biforme
CCACATCGAGGACGACAACAATCAAGAAGACCGCAGTGGCGAAGGCGATCAAAGATGCAGCACATAGCATGGGTCTACGGAAGCAAGACTACTCCTCTCACTCGCTACGGATAGGTGGTGCCTGTGCGCTTCTCGCAGCCGGCAAGAGCGACCTCGTCATCCGGCTAATGGGAAGATGGTCGAGCTGGTGTTTCACGGTGTACACGAGACTAAGACCCGGCATGGTCCGAGACGCGGCAAGAAGCATGATCAAGGCCTCCACCTGGGATTGCCACGAGCCAAGGCCCGAGCCAAGCGGGGGATTTCCAGAGAGGCTATCTCTGCAAGCTAATCAAGCAGTCTTGCCCCACACTGAACTCTATCGGCTGAGGAAACGTTTGAAAAACGGTTTCAAACGCGTTTGTCTTTTACCCGAAAAAAACAAACGCTTCTATAACCGGCATGGCAAGCAAGAGCCAGTCAGGGCCCACGGCACATTTTTGCCATTGGCAATGATGGCACACGAAATCCAAGGTCAATTTGGCGCTTTGCACGCTCCGCTTCTCGTGCTGTTTGACCCGCTGGCTGTGCACCTGTGCGACACACTGCGTACCGCCGCGCGCGGGTGCGGTTTCTGCCACTGGCAGTGCCAAGGGTTGCTCTAGCCAGGTCCCTGAGTCGTAGCGGACTGAATGGCTCCTCCCAACACTGAAGCCTGGACAGCACAACGCCACTGAACTCGACGAGATTGCTGGGCGGTTCCCCATCTGCCCCGTGTTCTCTCGGGCTCGGGTGGAGAGAAAGATCTCAGGTCAAGAGCAACTCAAATCACCCCGTTTGAATGCCATTCTTTCAAAAGACGAGGTATATGTCACTATGTGTGTACCCATGCCTGAGAGACCAAAGTCTCCGACAGAGAAGAACGCACCGGGCACGCAGGAGATTGATGGATGCACTGAGGCGCTTCTCTGACCACAGGGCAAGCGATTTGCCTGGTAGGACTCTCGCGCATTCTCAAATTTGATCGCCTGACCAGTAGATGTGTCCCCTTGCTCTGGTCCATTCTAGTTCTGATCGGCCCGACCGCCCCAGCCTCAAATGCCGAGCCAGTGTCGCGACAGCCACACCGAGTCTTGGGCTCCCGTTGCGAAGGCGCGTGCAGAAACTGAAGGCAAGTGCACGATCGCGAACAGGTATGTGTCACTCGCACTCACACTACTGGACGACCGGGTACGTGGCACCCCACGGCATGGCATCAGACACATTTGTTTGGTTTGCTCACGCACGTGGGCTCTGTCTTTCGTGGCTTTCCTCGCACACTGCGAGGTTGCTGTGTGTCCCAGTGGATACCAACTCTCGATTTCGATGGAGCGGCCGCACGGTCTCTTTGACCCGTTAGGCCCTGGGGACCTCCACCACGAATCACGATCCGTTTCAACTGAACAAATCTCCTAAAGATAAAACAAACCACCAAGGGAAAATCTAAAACAACTCACCTTTCGCAGTAGACCTCCATCTCCAACGGTGGTCTGGGTGCATGCGGATGCTGCAGGTGAAGATCCACCGCCCGCCGTGTCCTTCCTCTTCCACCCTCCCTCCTCTGCCAGCGCCATGACGAATCATCCGAAGGGAGATAGCGGCGGCGACGCCGCCCCCAGCAGCCAAGCGCGGCCTCCGCCAGCAGCCCCAAAGCCGTCGAAAAAGCACGTGCTGCTCTTACAGCAGGAACAGCACAAGCACGAGCAGCGGCTCTTCCACGAGCCATGGCTCTTCCAGAGCGTCCACCTCGCGCAGAGCCCCTGGAGCACGGCCGCGCCACTGCTGTCGCTTCCGTCGCCTGCACTGCACGCCTCGGTCGCGGCGGCGTCGCTCACGAACCCTGCGCCATTCTACTTGGACGTCGAGAGCCTGCGGACGCTGTTTCCAGCGGCGAGCAGCCGCCGCGCGCGGCCGCGAAGCAGTGACGAGACGACGTACGGATCCCCGCAGGCTCGCGCTGGTGGTGGCGGTCGTAATAACCACCGGTATCAGCTTCCCGTGCGACTCGAGGCGCTGAGTCCCACGGCCCAAGACGGCGGTCGAGACCTACCAGGTGGAGCCCGACGCCACAACAATCGGCGGCGCAAGCAGCGCGCGAGAAGCGCGCGACCCACGTCCGTGCACCGCAAGCTGGCGCTGCGCATCGACGCGGCCAAGGCGCGACAGTCGTCCGACGGTCCGGCCCAGCCGTCCACGAAGAAGAAGAACAACCCCCGCAGCGACGCCCGTCATCACCACCACCACCATCACGCGCGATTGTACGGTGGAAGCTTTGGGGCGCTAGCGCTGGATGACGACGCCACAGTGACCGACACGCGGGCCGCCACGCCACCGCCGCCGCTGGAAGAGCTGGATGAAGCGCGACGCCAGAAGACCGCGATCGCCGAGCAGCTCGGGCTCACGCTGGAGGAGTACGAGGCGCTGGACGCGGCCTTTGGCGGCAACAACGGCGGTGCCAGCGAGGAGGACGCCGGCAGCATGACGGACCGGTACCACGCCGTGTTCGCGCAGTACGACGTGGACGGCAGCGGCGCGATCTCGCCCGCCGAGCTGCGCGAGCTGCTCAAGGCCGCCGGCGAAGACATGGACGACACGGAGCTGGCCAAGGTCATCGCGCAGGCCGACACGGACGGCGACGGCGAGATCGACTTTGACGAATTCATGGGGCTCATGCGCGCGCGCAAGCGGCTGCTGCTTGTGGCCAAGACCATGGGTGTCTCGGGCACCGGGCCTAGCAGCACGACGTCCAAGCCCGGCTCGCTCAAGCACCACCACAACCGCCATGCCGTGGGTCCGCCTTCGTCGGGGCCGGGGTCGTCGCTCGCGTCACCGCTTCCGCCGCTCAAGCTCGCGGTCGCGCAGTCGAAAAAGCACTTGCAGCAGCAGGCTCAGTACACGCGCAACTACAGCCGGCCGACTCCAAACTGCCTGCGGCCGGGCGCGCACGTCGACGTCACGCAGCTGCGACGCGAGCTCGCGATCGCCGAGTTCGGGATCCAGGAGCTCAACCTCAAAGTGCGCGACGGCGTCCAGTGGGTGCAGCAGCACTGCCCCGTGAACTCGCTCAAGGCGCAGATCTACTGCCACCGATGGGGCATGGAAAAAGTGCACGCGCTGCTGCTACGCCTGCAGTCGCAGGCGCTCTCGCGCGCGTACCAAAAGTGGAAGGCCTTCCTCGTGTACGAGCGCAACAAGCTCAAGGCCAACCTCTTCCTCAAGTGCAAAGGCTCGCAAAAGATGACCGCGATCATGACCAAGTGGACGCGCAAGACGCTGCGCAAGCGCGTCGCCACGTGGAAGCTCGAGTGCGCGATCGACGCGCGCAACGAAGTGCTCGCGTCCGCCGTCGAGCTCCAGCGCGTGTGGCGCGGCAAACTGGCGCGGCTCTGGCGCTTCCACGGCCGCCAACGGCTCGCCGCCACGCAAATCCAGGCGCTTGGGCGGGGCCGCCTCGGGAGACGTCGTGTCCACAAGATCCGCCGCGCACGGCTCGAGCACGAATGCGCGTGCGTGCTGCAGCGCTGCTACCGCGGGTACAACGGCAAGCGGCTCGCCAAGACGCTCTTCCAGGCCCAGCAAGAGTCGCTCGCGGCGCGGCGCATACAGCGCGCGTTCCGGAACCACCAAAAGCGGCGTCTGCTGCGCGCGATCCAGCGCACCAAGCTCGAATACGACAGCGCCGTGCGGCTGCAGTGCTGCCTGCGCCGCTACTTGGCGCGTCAGGAGCGGCGCAAACGGTCCCGCGAGCGCCGTCGCGTGCGCTGCTCGATCGTCATCCAGCGCCACACGCGCGGCATGCTGGCGCGGCGTGTGGTGCGCGAACAGAAGCGCCGCATCGCCGCGGCGGTCGTGATCCAAACGCGGGTCCGCGCCGTCCGGTCGCGCTGGCAGTTTCTGGAAATGCGCAGGAACAAGGCCGACCGCGAGGAGCGCGAGCGGGACCGCGCCGCCGCGACAGCGATCCAAACGCGCTGGCGCACGTTCCACGCGCGAAAGCAATACGTGTCGCACACAGTGCACCGCCGCGAGGCGCAAAAGCTGCTGGCGTTCCGACGATTCACGAGTGTGCTGCGGATCCAGCGCTTCTTCCGTGGGTACAATGCGCGGCGCCGCGCGCAGCAGCTCCGGTACGACAAGCTCAAGTGGATGAACGTTACGCTCCTGACCCGCTGCGCGCTGCGCATCCAGGCGTGCTGGCGCGGCT
Source organism: Pythium biforme (assembly GCA_023337735.1). Lineage (NCBI taxonomy): Eukaryota > Oomycota > Peronosporomycetes > Pythiales > Pythiaceae > Pythium > Pythium biforme. The sequence goes on from JAADXJ010001096.1 coordinate 4,223, forward strand.
ACCACGGGCGTCTCGCGAGCCAGCTGCGGCTGCAGGCCACGCGCGCGATGGCGCACGAAGAGCACGCGGCCGCGAAGCGAATCCAGTCGATCGCGCGCGGGAAGCTGGCGCGTGCCGAGCTCGCGCGGCGCGAGGCCACGCGCGCGCAGAGCCTGGCGCTGCAGCACACGCGCGGGCGCGCGGCGCTCAAGATCCAAAAGATCTTCCGCGGCAAGCGAGCGCGCAAGCGGACGGCCGAGGTCAAGCGCGAGCACCAGGACCACGCGCGCGCCGCGCTGGACCGGCTCGTGCTCCAGACCAAGACGCGTGCGGCCATCAAGATCCAGTGCTGCGTGCGCACCTTCCTCGCGCACGCGCGGCATCAGCGTCGCAAGCTCGAGCTCGAGCGACGGAAACTGGAGAGCGCCAAGCGCATGCGACGACAACACGCGGCCGTGATCATCCAGTGTGCGATGCGGCGCGCGCGAGCGAGACGCACGCTGCTGCTCCGCCGCCGCGAGTTTGAGAAACGGCTTTCCGTGATGGCATCGGAGAAGGCGTACGACGAGATCGAGCGACTGCGTGAGGAGCAAGAAGCGGAGCTGGCCAAGCTCCGCGTGCAGCTCCTGCTGCAGGAAAGCAAAGCCACCGAGGAGAGCGCCAAGCTGCACAGGCAGCTCGAGGAGCAGCAGCAACAAGAAGACGAGCGGAGGGAGCAAGAAGCGCAGGCGCTGGCCAAGCTCAAGCTGGAGGCGATGATGCAGCAGCACACGCAGGCGAGCGAGCGTAAGATCGTGGAACACCATCGACAGCAAGACGCCGAGAGACTTCGTGAGCAACTTGAGCGAGAGATCAAAGAGAAGCACGCGATGGAGCACCTTGTGCGGACGCAAGAAAACGAAGAGCTCACGAAACTCAAGATGTCGGCGCTATTGCAGACGACCAAGCCGTCTTCTTCTGCTGGGGCGGAGCAGCCACACGACTCGGAGGCCGCGCGAGTAGAGGACGAGGCCGCGCAGCTTCAACGCGCTACCCAGGCCATGAAGCACGAGCAGGCCATGATGAAGATCCAGAGCGTGTGCTTCAAGTACATCGCCAAGCGCCGAATCCAGACGTTGCAAGCCCAGCAAGCGCAAGCGCTCGCGCAACTCCACAGCGAAGAGGAGCGCATGCGCGTCAAGGCCCTGCAAGCGAAGGAGATGGCGCTGGCCAAGTTGAAGGCGATGATGGACGACGAGGTTCGGGCCCGGGAGCAGGAGATCAAGGCGCTAGAGGCGCAGATGCTGGAGCGCGCGCGGCGAGAGAAAGAGAGGATCGCGAAGCGCAACGCCGCCGCGCGGCAGATCCAGGCGAGCGCACGCGGATATTTAGGTCGCGCGCGCGTGAAGGCGATCCAGCGCAAGATCGAAAAAGAGCGCAAGGAGCGCGCCAAGGCCCTGGACGACCAGCTGGCGGCCGTGGAAGCCAAGATGGCCGCGGCCATCAACAGCACAGAGGCCGAAGGCGACGGCGCGACTGGCGTTGGCGGTACAGAGGCGACAATGTCAGGAAATCCAGAGGACTGGGTCGAGTACTGGGACGAGAATGCGCAAGCGTCGTACTTCTTCAACATCAAGACCCAGGAGGCGAGTTGGACGCGGCCGTTCAGTGCGCCCTCCTCCACCAAGGCGATGGAGATCATGATGGCGGCGACCTCACCTACCGTTGATTATGAGGGTGATCCATACGCCGATGGATACGCGCAAGGCGACGCGAATGGGTACTCAGCCACTGGGTATGCGGACGAGTACGGGTTCTACGATCAGTACGGTCAGTACCACTACTACGATGACTCGAACAATCCAGCAAATGCGAACGCGTACCAGACAGCGAATAGTGCCGCGTCGATGCAAGCCGCAATGTCCGCGGGGATGATGTACCCGGGGTACGCAGCGGCCGCGGCGGCGTACGCATACCAGGCCGCCATGGCGTTTGGAGGCAACCCGATGATGTATGGGGCAGCTGCATACAACCAGCCGATGGCCACTCCCATGATGATGACCCCGGGCATGGCTGCAACTGCCACGGGTGTGCCTGCAGTGGCCACTGGAGCGGAGTCGACGGAGTATGCGACCACTAGTGACCAGTCGGCCGTGCCGCCAGATCCGTGGGAAAAGTTCTTCGACCAGTACACCGGGGCGGCGTATTACTTCAACAGCATCACAGGCGAGAAGTACTGGGCATAAGCTGTGAAGAAAGTTGTTGAATACCTTGTCGTTGTCGCTGTGAACGTTCGTGACAAGTGCGTTGTTGAGGAACCATCGGGAGCTGTGATAATTGTAGAGCAACGGGAAGAGATCTCGAGTGGAATGTCCAGTCGAAAGAGTCTGTAGTTGTGACGAATGATTGTCTGGCTGAGTCAGGCTGCTTGTGTCATCTGTTGCATTATTTCATCTTGCATGACGCTGATTAAACTCCCCCACCGTTAGCGACACGCACGTGCTCATTCATCGATATTCATGGAGCTGTCGTCCGAGAAGTCCAGACTCGAGCCATTCGCGGCAGACTCCTGTTGGTGTAGTCGACTGTGGTCCGTGCTGCTGAACGACTGGTCGAGCTGGAGCGTTCTTTGCACATTGTCGTCGGCAAACACGCTGGTGGACGGCGCGGGGAACCCACTCCTTGCTGTCATATTTGGCGTCTTGAATGAGGTTTGCGGCGGCAAGTGTGGGATCGCACGACTCGCGCTCAGAGACTCCTCGAATGCCAGTGTGATCATCTCCCCTGCCAGTGCCTCCTCAGAGTTGTACGCCAGTGCCTACCAAGATCAACCACAGCGTCCATGAGTCGCACAGGCCAGTCGTTAAACGACGAGAGAAGAATGCTCGCACCGCATGATAGCACTCAATGGCGTCTTCCAGCTCTCCTTTCATGTGGTGCGTGAAGCCAAGCGCAGCATGAATCGATGCCTGTGAAAGCGACCACTTAGTCGACCTGAGTTGTTGTGTGCTTCCCTCCCATAGATTTACACTTACGTTTCGAGGGGACAGTCGCAGGGCGCTTCGGAAGTATCGAATCGCGTCGTCGTACTTGCGCAGCTTGCGATAGGCATATCCGAGGTTGAACAAAGTTGGCTCCCAGAGCTCCATCAGGCGCTAGCAGAGGAAGCATGGTTAACAACCACCAGCATCGTCCGACCAAGCGAACATGGAGAAGGGCCGCACCTCTGGAAGGTGCTTGCAGAGGTCCAGCGCTTTCGTGAACATGTCGACGGCTTGCGTGTAGTTCTGTTGCTTGTAGTAGACGGATCCGATTTCGTTGTAGATGAGCGGGTCGTTGGGACAGATCACGCTCGCTTGCTTGATGAACTCGAGCGCCTGCGGTAGGTTGTTGGTGCGCAGGTGCTCCATGCCGATGTACAGCGTTGGCAGGTGGCAGCCCGGGAACAAGCTCGACGCCGTGCGGTAGGAAGACATGGCCTGGTCACTTTCGTCTTGCGCCGCAAAAGAGTTCCCGAACCCGATCCACGCGGGCGCGAAACTGGGCTCCAGCGTCGTGGCTTTGCTGCAAAAAGGGACCAGAGACCACCGTGAGTGTTTGAAGCGATCACGAGACGTCTTGGGCGGCGAGGAGACAACTCACTGGAAGTAGCGTTGCGCTGTGTCAAACTTCTGAATCAGCAAGTAGTAGCAGCCCACGGCGTACCAAGAGCACGCGCGCTTGGGAGACACATCCACCTACGTATCACCAACGAAAAACACATGAGAACGAGCCATTCTTTCAAGCGAGCAGACGATGAAAGTGCGTTGTAGTACCAAGTGGTGTGCGTACTGGTACAAGTCGCGCTTTCTGGACAGCTCGACCAGCGTCGCGACGTACACGGGGACGACCTTGAAGTTGTACGGATCCGTCGCGCGCACCCTGCCGATATCAAAGGTGTAAGAGAATCACACTCCATCCATGGCCGCTCTCGAACAACACGTACCACTCGCAAATCTCGTGGGCCTTCTGGACGTCGTGCTGGTAAAAGTACGCCTCGGCCTTGGCGATGCTCTAAGGGAAACTCAAGGGTCAGCATCCACATACGCCTACAAACCGTCCAGCTCAATGATTCGTACGAGCTCGACGTTGTCGACCAGCCCAAACGCCTGCTCGACCCGGGCAAACTTGGCGTCCGTGGTGGGCGACGTCGCGTACTTGTCGATGTGGACGCCGTACAATCCGCGCAGCAAGTCCGCGTCGTCGTCGTTCGCAAAGTCGAGCACCTCCAACAGCTGCGTCTGCTCGTGGGGCGGCAGCATTTGCTTCTCGACGAGATGGAAAAAGGCCTCGGCGCAGCGCACGTCGCAACGCAGCGCGAGTCGGTAGTAGACGAGCGCGTTCTCGCGGTTGCCGACGCCTTCAAAGGTCTCGCCCATGAGCAGCGTCAACGACGCGACAATGTTGAGATCTCCATCATCTTCGCTTTCGTACCGCCGCGCAAACGCGAGGATCGAGACCTCGTCGTCGGGCAGCACGCTCGCCACGAGATCCAGACACTCTTCCTTGTGTTTGATCGCAAGCATGCTCTGCCCGACCAACAAAAAGGCCTGTAACGTCGTCACCGGGATGCTGTAGGGACTCTCAAACGCCAGCAAACCGGCCTGCTTGACCACGTGGATCGCGCGGTGGTACTCGCGGTGCACGAAACAGGTCTCGGCAAAGAGCAGCACGTCCGCCGGCTCGGCGGGCGAGAGCGTCGCGAGTTTGTCGGCGTAGAAGAGCGCGGTGGCGACGTGGTGGCGCGCGAGGCAGCCGCGCACGCGCGCGCGCAGCGTCCGTAAGAGTTGTTGGCCGTCGCTTTCGTTGGCAACATGCGAGCCAACACGAGGCGCGACGCCCGCGAGCGGCGGCGTGCGCATGCTCAGCATCATGGCCATCGTGGGCGGCGGCTCGACGCGCAGGCCCGAGCCTTTGGCTGCCATTGGTGTGTTGGGCGTTGGTGCGTGTTGGGGAGTCGGTGGGAATTGCGATCCAATGGCGTCGCACTGGGGTGATGGCGCGGAGCGTTGGCGTTGGGCGTTGGCGTTGGGCGTTGGGCTGTTGGCGCGGGTTTCGGAGGATTCAAGAGGAAACCTCGCGGGGCGGCTCTTTGAATTTGAAGCGTGGGTTTAGTGTGGACCACAGCATGTTAGGACTGTCAAGTTCAGGTGCCAACATGCCACCAATGGTGGCACGCCATCAGTGAGACAGTACTGACAAGTCTGTGCCGCATTCGATCACCGTTGCACGTTTCCATCACACCAGTGGCAGTAGCCACATGGCATGACAGCTACGTCGTGGTTTTTCCAAGGGCAATTGTATTTTTTACAACTGGGCTTTCGATTGACAGCCACGTCGTGGCAACTCCCAAACAGCATGAAAGTGCTGCCACCCGCCAAGGCCGCGTGGAAGGACTCGCATCGTGTGGCCGAGTTTGTTGCGAATGTCGTCAGCGGCGTCATCGTGGTTGGCATCCTAGGTGCGTACGCCGTGCGCTGGCTCGTGCACGCCGTGGCAGGCGCGCCGAGCCTGCGCGCGCTGGTCTGGCAGCGCGTCGAGGCCACGCTGGCGTTGGCGCCCAGTGGGTGGCGCCCCTGCTGGACGGGTCGGGAAGAAACCATCGCTGGCGCGATGCTCGAGTGCATCGCAGGACTCGTGCGCCATCGGTACGGTGTGGACGACGCCACGAGCCCAGAGATGCTGTCGCGCGCGGCCGTCGTGCTCGCGTTCGTGGCGGCCGTGGCATTCGTCGCTACCAAGTACAACTGGATCGGCTGGTACTGCTGGATCCAGCTGGTCGTGCTGCTGCAGTGGTGCGTCGCACTGTACCAAATGGTGCGTATCTCACTGTCCGTGGGCGTCTACATGCTGGTCAAGGCCGCCAAGCACGGCGTGCTGCTGGCGAACCGCGCGTACATCAGTGTTTTTGGCATCAAGCGCAAGCACGCCGAGGCGCTGCGGCAACTCATGAAGCAGACCAGCACGTACCGAGAGTGGGCGCAGATGGCCAAGTACCTTGACCACTTGGAAGACAAAGAGCACTGGAAGTCCACGATCTCCAAGGACGAGCACGACCTCTGCGACTTTGCGCAAATCACTCGCAGCACGCAAGACCTGACGACAGCGATTGTCGAGAAGAACGTGCAAGCCGTCAAGTACATGCTTACGTCGTTTGTCATGCGCAACAAGTACGGCGTGGACTCGCCGGATCTCCACCTCACGTGCCACACAGGCACCAAGAACGTGATCGATAACTACCACAAAGTATTGACACGAGCGATTGAGCTTCTCGCAGCTGCCGATAAAGACGAATTCCCAACGGACGAAAAAATTCTCTTATTCCAGAAGCTCAAGCACGCGTATGGCGCGACGGCACTGTGTCTCAGCGGCGGCGGCGCGATCGCGATGTACCACATGGGCATCATCAAGGCGTTACTCGATGCGGATACCATGCCAAACGTCATCTCTGGATCCTCCGGTGGATCGATTGTGGCAGCGCTCGTCGCATGCAACACGAATCAGGAGCTTCTCGACAACATCTTCGTCAACGACATCGCTGTTCGGTTCATCCCACATGGCATTCAATGGTTCCCGCCGTTGGTGCAGCAGCTTGAGCATTGCATCAAGACCGGATTCCTGGTTGAAAACTCCGACTTTGAGCGAACCACCATGCAGTACTACGGTGAGCCGCTTGACAAACCAGATAAAACCATGCACTACACGTTCCAAGACGCCTTCCTCAAGACCGGACGACACGTCTGCATCACGGTCTCGGCGTCTGACGTGACCGGCCACAAA
>JAADXJ010001097.1:0-10999 GCA_023337735.1 Pythium biforme
GGCATTGGGTTGGACGTGACCGAGACGCGGGACGCGGGCAGTACGGTCAAAAGAGGAACTTACATACCCTAGTGGACTTAGTGTTCGTAGTATAGCTGGTTGTGCGCTGTCCGACATCCCCAACAGCGCAAACTAGTTACTACAACAGCACAATTCGAATCCGTAAGTCGTCACGAGCTCACGAGGAAATTTTGTTACATACCTGCGCAGCGGCGATCCCGTCATGCTGTCTTGGCGTCGGGCGTCGTCCATTATCTGCGCGGGACAGACCGCGTTGTTCGCCTGGCCACGAGCTCGTTGGTTGTGTGGGTATAGGCTGTCACGAGCGTGGTCAACACTCTCTTCGCACCTATCGTCGACCTCGGTGCATTCAGGCTCTAGGCGCCGTTTCTTCGCGGCGCGCACCCGCCGTGCGTCTGCTGGTGTGGTAGCTCGGCCATCGCCTGCTACCAGCGATGCTGTATGGGGCATTGCGCTCTCCGTGCGCTCAGGCTCGTGTTTGACCTCGGGCGCGAGTGACAGCGACCGCTCGGGCGCCGGCAGCGTCTCGGCGGCTCGTGCGCACTGTGCATCGAACACGTGGCGCGACCGCGCGAGGATCTCCTCGCGGTTCTTGAAAGTGTTGCAGACCGCGGCACGCGTGACGCCGAACTCGCGCGCGAGATCCGATTGCTTCTCGCCGACCAGCAGGCGGCGGATGATCTCGACACGGTCGTCTTCCTGGAGGTACTTTTGGCGCTGGCGATAGCGGTAGCCGTGCTGCTCGTTCACGCGCCGCAGCGTCTCGCCGTCCAGCACGACGAGCGGACGGGCGACGTCGTCTCCGCTGCGGTCCATGCAGATTTGCGAGAGTGAGCTCGCGAGGTTGTGCTGGCGAATTAGGGAGAGAGACAGTGACGGATAGATGTGTCGAAGCAGTGGGTGCCCGACCCCATGAACTGGAGAAACTACCGAGTGTTCGAACTCGCGAGCGTCCGAGTAGAAACAGGTCAAAACCATGCACAAGGTGGTTGTCAATAATCAAGGGCACAGCTTTTGGTTGGAGACTCCAGCGTTGCGTTTGTGCCGACGCGCCGAGCTCCGCTGCGCTCCAGTAGCTCTGCCGTCGGGACGAGCCCTGCGTATAGTCGATTGTCCCTCCCAGGCTGTTGGCTCGACGCTTTGCAGCTTGCAGGACCCCACTCGCTGCGCTCGTCGGGATCCCCGTCGGGACCCCCTGCGAATCGCTGCGGTCGCCAGGACCCCCGGCGGGCCCCCTGGGAATCACAGCCGCGCCTCCGAGCTTCACGGTTTTGACGTGTTTCAACTCGGACGCTCCACAGTTTCTTCCGAGATCGTGAGGTTCCATTCTTGCGTATCAACCCTCCCACCTCCATTCGCTCCTCCCTCGTTCCACACAAACAGGGTAAAAAAGAAACCGCCACCCCACTTTTCATTCCTCCACTGTTCACGGGCCTCCCTTCCCTGGAGAGGGACTTCCACTTTGACTACAAAACATCGAAGAAAACGATCAACCCGCTACACGAGACGCGTGGTTTGCTGTGTCGTTATTTTCGCACGCGATCGGGGTCCGTGCTTGCGTACCTGTCCAGCATCCTCATGAGAATAGCAAGTGTGACAAGAGAAAATACGGTGATCCAAAGTTCCTAATAGTCTCAAATGGCCCAGATTTCTACTAACATGGGCTTGACCTACGTGAACATGCGAACACATTCAACACGTTTTCGTCCAGACAAGCATCGAGAAGATGAATTCTATCCCTCGCTGGAAGGGCTTTCGATTTGACGGCTCTAGAGGCTTGGGTGGGTGGAATAGTGGTCACGTGAGTCCAAGGACTTTTGGTCGAATTTGACTCGGAGATAACTCAGATCCGTATCCTAACGGTTTCTCTTCATTTGTTTTCTTTTTTGGAAGCGTTAAACGCGCTCTCATAGATCAACCTGTAAAAGTCAAAGTTTTCTCTTTTGCTTTCTTGTCGTGATCGAGAAGGGGGGATGACCGAACGATGGGTTGGTGGCGAGCGCCATAGTGACATGAAGTGCAGAAGATCGGCCTCGCCTTGTCCTCACGTTTTGTGTCGCCATTGTGTTCTGTTCTCTTGTTTTCTCTCTCCCACTCCCTGTTTGTTGCAACTCATCGGGGCCAAGACGGCCCGGGAACTCTTCGCGATTGTTCCACCACGTCGTGCTCTGGATTGAGGGAGGACTCGAGGAGGATGGCGTCTGAAAAAAGAGCTCGGTTTCGGATGGGCTCTGGACGTCGTCCGTCCCTCCTCCACCAGCATGAAACGTTCCTCCCCGCCCGCCTCTTCTACAGTTGGAGAGAAAGAGACGTGGTGGCGTTCCTCCCACCCGTCGCCACCGCTTTCATCGGAATCGGAGGTGGAGGATCGCCAGCATCGCTCTCTCTTCCTTCCTCCCGCTCCACCGCACGACCCCTTCGTAAAATCTTCCCGACCGAGAGTGGGTGATCCTACATTTAGTGTGAGTCAGACTGAAACGACCCAACCACGAGAGACCAGTGGTCTCTGGCCACACAGCTGGACTGGCCCAATCGTTTCTCAACCGTATCACAGCTGTTGGCGTGGAAGTCCAATTCTTCTATCTTCGTGCTTTCTGGCGCAGTCTTTTGATGAGTTAGTACGCTGGACGAGGTGGGAAGTGGGGGGCAACCACACTGCTCTATTACAAGTGGCTGCAAACGCGTTCGACGTGACCACTATCGATTCTCGACTCAATACAGAGCTCTATAACTCACTCGTGAGCGCCGTGACACTCGCACCGACGGTCTCGACTAAAAGGCGGGGAGCTATCGCGTACGTGAGGTCTTCCTCTCCGGCGCCCGGCAGCAGCGCTGTCTCTGAGAGCAGCGCCGCGTCCAGCACGACGTGGACTGCGGGCTGCTCCCGCAGTCCGATGGGACCGATGGACCCGCGTGGGTACCCGAACACGCGCAGCAACGTCTACATACAGCACAACAGGACGCCATGACGAACGAACAGGACTAGGTCAGCGACACCTAACAGCACCCTGATTTCGAGTCGGTCGAACCGTGCAGAACGTACCTCTCGATCGGCAAGTTGGAGATCGTCGACGTGGACTTGCAAGTGGGCGGCGAGCGCGGCCATGCGGATTGACAGGTCGACGTGGAGCACGACGGCCGCGTAGTGGACAAGGTCTCCGTGTGGCATGCGGCCGCCCCGGCGCAGCACCACAGCGATGGTCTTGACGACGAGCCCCTGCGGGAGCCGCGCCTGGTCTCTCCACACGGCCTTGTCGACGGTGAAGAGCAACCGCGCGACGCTCGATAGACCGAACGCCACCAGTGCAGCTCGCACGTGAGACTCGTTAAGCGGTGCGAGCGGCGTGAGCCAGCGGCCGAGTGCGGCCTCGGCGTTCATCATACTGCCAGTTTGATCGAGGTTCGTGGCGACCGCAAACCGCTCGACGTACCGAGTGAGGTCATCCTCGACGGACGCCACATCCGCAAGCAGGTGGAGCGCGATGTTCCGTACGGCATAGGCGTCTCGCGCTGCGTATTCCAGCTGACTCTCGCTGAGGGGCCTGAGCCCCCAGTCCGAACACTGCTCTTCCTTGTCGATCGGTTCGTCGAAGCAGGCCTCGTAGAGCTGGGAGAGCCCCCACGTACCCGCGGGAAGCTGGCGATAGAGCGCCAGATGCTTGAGTTCGACGAGCAGCTTTCTAGGAGTCTGGGTCACGCCGTTGAACAATGCCGGAAACGAATGGTTGAGACGGCGAAGATCACCAGAGACGCAGAAGCCCACGAGAATGAACGCGCCGCGTGGCGCATTCCAGGTGAAGGCCAGCGGGGCCTCGGCGATCGCACCGAGCACCTGGACGTCCACGACATACACACAGTTGACGAAGGCGATCTGATAGACACTCACACCTTCGTTTTCGCTCACGGGTAGCTCGTCCGTACCCCTTTTTGGGTCTGGACTGTCCGGTGCTGCTGCGGAAAGTGCGTTTTCTTTGAGAAGAAATTGCGGACGCCATTCGCAATCGAGACCGACGATGGTTGGTTGATGCTGATGTGTCTCCATCAGAAACTGGAGCTTTGAAATAATTTCTTCGATGTGGGTCGCCGTGTTCGCCAGGGTCAACTGAAGCGGTGGGAGCTGGTCGACGATGCATGCGCGGTTGGCGTCGACATCCAGTGGCGGGCCCAGCGCAGGCTGGACGCCGATAGAATGGGGATCGAGCAGGTTCCTCCGTCCCTCGTCACCTAGCTGCTGGAAGGCATGGACTTCGTGAAGACGGCCCAGCGCTTTCCGAAGGCGCTTCATGGGCTTGGTCATGTTTAGCGCAGTGAATCGTTTGTAGAGAGTGACCAGCAACTCTAAGTCGGCGTGACAGGAGATCGTCACGAGTTCTTCCGCGTGCTTCCAGTCTTTTTGATCGACGAGTGTTGCGAGCATCTCTCGACGCAGACAGAACGCTGCCTCCGTCTTGGCGTCTGCGAAGATCACCCGAACGATCTCCACGGCCACGGCGTTCCACCGCGGGATCTTCCTCTCGAGTAGACGTTGCAGAGCGGCGGGAAATGCTCCACTGGTGTCGAGACCATTGACTGTGCTACAGACCTGTAGATGGATATCAATCGCTCGCAGCGTGAGGTTGATACAGTCCCATCGCTTTTCGTCGAGGCTGACCTGATCAAACAGGTCCACAAACTTGAGCAAAGTCGCGGCATCAACGCTGGGTCCGGCGCGGGCTTCGAACGCGTCCAGAAGAAGGTGAGCGACGCGCTGCACGACCTTCGAGCCATTCAGATCTTCCGAATACCCCAACGCACTCTCGGACTGTCCAACCACCAAGCACTTGAGACTCTCGAGAACAAACAGACTCTCGCCACCCAGCGCTACCGTACTCGCGCTCTGGGTAAGCACGGACTGCACAGACTGCTTTAGGTTGGCGTGCGTGAACGTCTTCTGGTCGCGCGCGAGGATCACCAGCAGCTCTTGACACATAGCGGCTGGCGTCATGGCTTCCACGGCCGTGAACGAGTGGAGTTTGCGCTGACGCGCCAGCTCGGCCTCCTGGTTCGTGGGCTTAATGACGCCATCGTTGACCCACTCGCGCCGCCCTTCGTACTCGCGCTCACCACACGCCTGGTCGTCATCATTTGTACGCTTGTAGCGCACCGCGTCGTGGCAAAGCGGTAGCGGATCCCAGCTCTTCGGATCGAGTAGGAAGCCGCGTGACAGTTCTTTCCACCTGCGTGTCTGGGGATCGTACTCCACATCGTCCGGTTGACACCGCAGGATCTCCGCGACAAGCAAAGGCATCACGACTCCGCCTTTCGCTTGCGTCTCAACGAGTGTCGCAAAGTGAGACCGCGAAAACGCGATGAGTCCATCCAACGACATCGAGTCCACGGTCTCAATATGGAGTTCAGCTTCACCCTGCACGACCACACGGCCGTCATGCGCGTTCTCCTCAGCAATGAGCGGTGTCAACCAGTGGAGCTTAGGTAGCACGACGAAGCGGCTCTCACCGAGGTGCGCGGCGTCGTTCGCGCGCACGCGGCTCGCAAACTCGTGCTCCAGATCCGATGCCCACCAGCCCCGTAGGTGGCCCGCCCCGATCTTCGGATTGTGACGAACTGGGTCATCTCCGCACATCTGGGAACTTGTCGGATTGCGGTGGAAGCGCCAGTCGTGTCCACGGGAAACCTCACTCGTCGACGCAAAGTGGTGCAGCGGATAGAACAGGTACCCCTTTAAGACGATCCGAGAGGCGACGCGGTCGCTGTAGTGATCGCGCAACCACGCCTGCACGCTGCCGCCGCGGCACATGTCGAGCTTGCGCGCGACTTCCTGGACGCGCCACGCGAGGTTCTCCCCCAAGTGTGGTCCCACAAATTGTTCCAGTGGGTAAACTGCATCGTCAAGCGCCACGGGCTCACTGAGTGACTGGAACTGTTCGTTCAGCGGGTGCAGCAAGAAAAACTTGACCGAGCACTCCACGTGGAAGTCGTCAAACGCCTGGTCGTCGGCTCCCCGCTCGTCGTGACGCAGCACGCGGAACAGAAACTTGAGCTGCCCGAGCGTCTGGTTGCTTGCCGAAATGATCTGCTTGCCGCGCTCAAAGCGCGCGACGCGCAGCAGCGGGCAGAACTGGAGCCAGTACTCGAGCAGCGACGCAAAGTACACGCCGAGCGCGAGCGCCTTGGCCTTGGCCTTGGTCTTGTCTGCCACACGCGCAGACGTCACACACGCTGCGTTTCACCAAGGCGGTCACGCCAACTCCAGGGTACCGTACACAGACGGAAAACAATGCGTGTTTGTCTCGTACCTTGCAGGAACGCGATGAGATGCGCCGGCTCGGCCTCGAGCCCCGCGAGCCAGTCGTGTAGCTGCTCGGTCTTTGCATGGCTTTCGAGCCCAAACGCCACGGGAAGCACTGGGAAGAGCTCGGCATCGATGAGGTGCGGGCTCGTGACGGCCCAGAGCAGGTCGCGCACGACTTTGCGCGCGTAGACGCGCGACGCGAGCGCGCGCAGCGCCGTTGTGTCTGCAACGTGAGCCATGGTCTCACAAAACTGACCAACCCGAGCGGATCACGGGGTAGTACCGAGAATTGTGGTGTCACAAGCCACTGTCTCTGAATAGTACCCCCGGGAGGCACTGCTGAGATGCTGCCATGTTTGGGCGGATCTTCTGGGGAAGGTTGTTGATCGCACGCGCGGCTTGAGTGTGTGTGTGGTTGCGTCTCGTACTGCGTGTAACGAGGGGAGGTACAGTAGCTTGAGCAGCCGATCTTTTCTTCCGCCGAGTCGATGGAGTTCGATGACGAGAATTTGACTGATCCAGCGACAAGTGGACTCGTAGTAGGTATCCAAAACCTAGGAGCCAAAGCCAACGGTGCACGGACCGTTCTAGCACACCGCAAGCCCAGAGCTCCAAGTTGTTCCGGTGGGCAGCGGACGTTGTGGGTCGGTGGTATTCGCATTTTGAGGATGGGTTGGTGTGCGTGGTGTCGTTCTGTTCGCGGCATCTTGGGAAAGACTGTCAAATCAATTGCAAAACGCTCGAGGCTCGGCGTCAAATGAGTGTATTCGTTGCTCGATCTTTGGCGTGCAGAGGGTCAGAAGCGAGACCTGACTCGAACGCATCCCCGACTGACCCTTCCAAGAAGAGGAGTTGATTTCGATTGGAAGCACCACGATCAAGAGAAATGACACGACCACATCAACTCGTTGAGAACGGCACAGACGATCTCGGTTGACACTCGTAAAAAAGCAACTTGCGATCCTGGCGTTTGAATGGGTTGTGATGTTTGTCGTGTTCGTTTCTGCCTTTGTCATTCAATCATGCCCCATCTTGTGGACGATCCCCCGCCGCTGATTCCTTTCTAATCTATAATGACGGCCACTGCGTGTGTGCTGCTTGGAAACCGGTGGAGAATTGCTTCAGAGAGACAATTAATTCCTGTCGACGACGGAGGCGAGTCACTACGATGCTGGGAGCCACACCACTTGTTGGTATGTCGTCATTCTCGAACGGCTAAATATTGCACCACCGTGGCACGGTGGTCCGTGCATCTCAGTGACGGAAGAACCCGTCCGAATTCCGAGCGATTCTCGTCATCGACGTTCATGATCCGATGGAAGGAATGAGGGTCAACACGATCGGATGGGCTGTGAGAGAGTGTCCGTCTCACTGCACAGCAGCACGACGTCGTTCGCGATTATGCTGAAACCGGACAGGGCCGTAATCAAGCTTCAAGCTGCCCCACAGTGCCATGTATAGTTAGCATACGGCGGGGAAGCCACAGGTCCACGACATTCCTGACTCACGTCGCGGCGGTGGGGGACTGCATCGTCCGAAGGCTTGGTTATGGAGCTCGAGTGTTCTCACGAATCTGCAGACACGACAACCGTGGTCGGGACCAGCTCTTCCTCTTTCTCCCGAAAACCAACATGTTACAACAGACTCGACGATAAAACAGACGAACCGTGTGATCCAACTTGACCCAAAGGAAAGTGATAGGAATCTCTGCGCCTGCCGCGATACTAAGACACGAGCGAGACGGCGGACTTGGTCTGCCACTCAACCACGACCGATCTCCGCCCAGGCGCAAGCCGACACCTCTATCAATGGATAGGGGAGCTGCCCAACGTGTCACCAGGAGCGCCCGATGAACACGCATGAGAGATTTGTCGTCGCTGCCGCTCCCCATGGATCGAAGAGGCAGAACAGAGGCCGCGGTCATCATTGCTCGACGGGTTCTCGAGGATGGTGGTACTCCCACTTCCGCTTGGAGACGCGCGAGGAAGACAGTGCCGACACACAAACCCCGACACAGGTCGTTGGCAGTGGGCTCGGGTGTTCGTTCATCTAGAACTTGAGACCTGGGAGGACGAGGATAGCGCCACTTGTTCGGTCAATATAATCTTTTATAGTACATGAATCAACAAAGCAAGAGGTATCCGGACAAATAAACTGAATTAGAATAGACGTGCGGCCAAAGGAATGACGTAGCGCATGAGAATGATCCAACCGCGCGTCTCACACAAGGAGAATAAAAAAAGAAGCTACACGACACCTCTCGCTGCTTGTTTCCCTTGGCTCAACAAACCAGCGGGCTCTTCACTCACGACACTGCCGCCCAGACACGTCCTCCAAAGCCCAGTCTCGTTCGCGTTCAGCACCGGCGGACGGAGCTCATGGCTCCATCGGCTGCTCTTGCTGCTGGTGCTGGCCCTGGCTCTCGTGCTTAAGCATCGACTCGGTCGAGCTGCCGTGCTGCTGCTGCTGCTCGTGCGTCATCGCCTGGCTCGCCTTCTTGCTCGTGGCTTCCTCGCCGTGGTGCGTCTGCTCGCCCTTGTGCGTGATCTCCTGCTGTTTCTTCGCCTGGGCCAGGCCGAACGGCGTCTTCTTCCACATGCTCTCAAACTCGTCGGGCGAGCCAGACGTGCAAATCGTGTGGTGCTCGCCTTCGTCGTCCTTGCTCTTGCGGCTCCACACGGTCTTCAAGCGGCGCCCGCCCATCTCGCGCTCGTGGACGGCCTTGAGCCGGCCCGTCGAGTCCTCGTAGCGGCGGCGCGTGCTCACGACGCGCTGGCCCTTGTCGTCCACAACCGACGAGTTGCTAAACGAGTACGACGAGAACGCGCGCGTACCTTCGAGCTGCGCCTCGGGCTGCTTGTCGGCGGGCTCCTGGTCGCGCTCGGTCACGGGCAGGTCGCGGAAAAACTCGTCGTCGCCGCGTGTGCTGGGCGGCGCGAGCATCGACTCGCTCAGCTGGAAGCGCGAGCCGAGCATCTGGTTGGCCATCATGTCGAGGTCCATCATCGACTGCTCGAGCATCGACATCGGGTGCCAGAACGTCGGGCGAACGAGGTCCCACGTCGAGAACATGGCGGCTCTTGTTGGAGTTGGTGTTGGTGTTGTCGTCGAGAGACCTTGAGTGGCACGGAGCGGATTTCCGAATGACCACGCGAGATCGGAACGGCTTGGAAGATGGAGGTCGAACATGGCCGTAAAGATACGCAGCACAAACAAACTGGCACATGTGCCTCGACGTTCTCGAACTTGAATTATCGCTATCGGTACGGGAGTCGCCTCGTCTCAGAGAACGAGCGAACGAGCGGAATGCGCCACCATCTGCAATGGTGCTCGCCCATTCCCAAAGAAACTCATTTACACAACATGTTCCAGAATAAGGGTATCTCTTTGTTTTTGGTTCAATATGCGGTAGCATCGTACGATTACAATACCTTGTTTTGGCACCAGGCGGTTGAAGGCTCCATTCGTCCCCCCAGGAAAAAAACAGAACAGACCCTCCATCTCCCCGGCGTGCCCGCCTCGCTTCGTGCCGCGTCGCGCGCCTCTCGTCCCCGCCACGGCCGCCTGCTCGCGCGTGCGTACACTCCCTCCTTTCCACTCACAAGTCCCAATGACGACGAGCCTCGAGGCCTCGCGCGCGAGTGCGACGGGCGTCGTGAGCTGTGGCGGTTTGCTCGCGCTGCTGTTGCGCCGGCTGTGGCGCGTGCAGGTCGTCGCTGCGACGCAGCGCCGGCGGCGCCGCGGCCACCGCGCCTGGGTGGAGCTCGTGGCCACGTGGCACACGCCGCTGCTGCTGCTCGGACTCGCGATCACAATCGCGCGACTCGCGTTCTTTGTGGAGATCTACGGTCACCGGAACCCCGACACACGATCCATGAGAAGACAGCGGCTCTGGCTCTGGCTGGAGTTGCCCAGCGCGCTGGTTACGATCACAGGTGCGTACGTGCTCTTCTTCCATGCGCATGTTGCGCTGTACCACGAATGGCCGATCCGCTTCGGCAGCACGTCGCCGCTGTTCCGGATCTTGCTCGGTGGCTTTGCTTTGCTGCTGCTGCTTGTCGTGTGGCTGCTCGCGAGCGGCCGCGAGAGCACAGACCCCATTTTCTTGCCCAGCGAATGGACGCGCCTTTCGCTTGAGTATTTTGCCATCGTCTGGATCGTGCTCGGTGCGCTGTTACTCAAATTCCACGGCCAATCGGCCGACGTCATGTGGGCAGAGCGTGGCGTCGGACGGCTTCTCGTGATCAGCCCTCGTAGTCTCCATCGTCTCGTCGCCACGGTGGCACTGCTCGCGCTGGTCATAATCGGACGTGGCGTCATGTGCGCCATGCTCACGATCGAAGCAGAGGATCCCGGGGGGACAGCACCACTGCTGCCAGCGGATCCAGCGACGATGACGGCGACGACGTTCCTGTCCATGTACGGCGTCTGGGAACTGGTTGTGGTCGGCGTCATTTACTGCCTCTGTGGCTGCGTACCCGTCTACTCGCGTGCGCGACGACTTGACGGATTTACGGACGAACCCGCGAGTCGGGTGCCGCCGAGCGTGGCGTCCTACCCCACGCTCCACTTCTCACTGCCCAGCCCGAAGCAAGCCGTCGAAGACTATTTCAGATCCGCAAGCGCGGTCCTGCAAAGCCACAGCAAAAGCAGAGCGAGTCGACAGTGTGAGGATCGTGGTATCTA
>JAADXJ010001098.1:0-10998 GCA_023337735.1 Pythium biforme
GCCAATGGCCGCGCCAGGGAGTGATCGTGTGGCGGAAGATGCGAATTGTTTCAAGTCCACCCTTCGGTTTCCCTCCCCTCCTCTCGTTGAAGCGGGCGGCTTTTCGTGCCATGGGCAAATTTGCCAGATCGTCTGGCAAGGCTGGCCCAGGGTTGGCGGAGAACATGAGGCGGGTTTCGGCCCAGGTGGAGAAGAGTGGGACCACCAGACGGACGGACGGACTGCGCGAAAGTTTTAATCCCTCGATTTAGTGACACGAATTCACTCGGGCACAAAAACTTGTGGCAACGGGTCGTCATCGCGACTTGGCTTCCCTCGTTGCACTGTGCAAGATGTGCGGCTACACGCGGCATTCCGATCATGTTGTGCCTGTACGGAAACGAAGAGTCAACAGTGGCGTGTCCAGCATAATTGTGAGCTGGTTGTTGGTGTCAGTGAAGTTGGGGGAGCAGATCCAGCCGACGGGAGGAGAACAAACTTGAAGTTTTCCTCCGCGGCTGGCTGCTGGAGGCCCCTCCTGTGGGTTTTTGGGTGGTTCCATTGCGACCCACTTGACCGAACCAGCTGGTTTTTGCTCCAAAAGCCACTGCGCTCCAGTATGGCATACAAACTTCAAGTGGATCTCGTGGCCGAAGAGCATCCATCTGGAGTGTGTGCCGTTGATGTGGCTGCGCTGGTGACTTCACACCACAAGAGCGGGGAACAAACATCCCCCCGTAACGCGGCCGCAGCGAATACACGTCGCTGGCGCCGTAGCCCTCCGCTCTCAAAGGTGTTTTCGACTTCTTCTTTTTCGCCGTTGTCCACACGTCGTGCCTCCGCTTACGCTCTCGTGCAAGTGGCTTCCCCTCGTGTCCAGCCGCGAAAACGAAGCACATCTTTCTCCACCTTCACTTCTCCCTCCATTCTCTTCCTCGTTCGACATGGACGCAGAGCAAACCAAGGTGCGCCGCTGGAACTCTTGTTGATCTCGTTTTCTGATCTACTCTAGAACAATCTCCCAACACCTTGTGCTCGCTTGTGTAGGTCTATGTCCCCGATGCTAACGTGAGTTGGGTCGAAGCGACCATCACCAAGGGACATGTGGTCAACGACTCGACCGTCGAAGTCGTCCTCGAGGGCGACGAGTACGAAGAAGACCTCGCGCGCCACCCGGCCGCGGGCTCCGTGCGCACTGTCGACGTACGTCTATGGCTTTTCGGTGTTTTGTTCCATGGGTTCTGTTGGTGTCCAAACTGACGAGCGCTCTTCGTTTTGTTCTTTGTTCTCCCCACCAGAAATCGACGATTCTGCTCCAGAATGCGTCGCTTGGCGCCAATGGCTGCGACGACATGGTCAACCTCAACTACCTCCACGAGCCGGCCATCCTCTACAACCTCAAGCAGCGCTTCTTCCGCCAGATCCCGTACACCTACACGGGCCCGATCTGTATCGCCGTCAACCCCGTACGTCCATCGCTCTGCTCTATCGATGTTGGCGGCGCTGGCCAACGTTGGGTGTTTGTTGGAATGTTCTCACCAACTTTCTCTCGATCTCGGAATAGTATGCGTGGCTCGACATCTACAACGCCGAGGAGCAGGAGCAGTACCTCGTGAAGGACCGCTCGGAGCTGCCGCCGCACGTGTACGCCACGAGCGCCGGCGGCTACCAGCACATGCGGACGTTCGGCGAGGACCAGAGTATCCTGGTCAGTGGCGAGTCCGGTGCCGGCAAGACCGAGACCACGAAGATCCTCATGTCCCACTTGGCGCTCGCCGGCGGCAGTGTGCCCGGCTCGCCGTCCGGCTCGCCCGTCGACGAGAAGAGCATCATTGAGCGCGTGCTCCACGCCAACCCGCTCATGGAGTCGTTCGGTAACGCCAAGACCTCGCGGAACGACAACTCGTCGCGCTTTGGTAAGTTCTCGGAACTGCAGTTCAACCAGCTCGGCCAGCTCGTCGGCGCGCGCTCGCGCACGTACCTGCTCGAGAAGTCGCGCGTGTCGCTGCAAGGCCAGGACGAGCGCAACTACCACATCTTTTACCAGTTGCTGGCCGCGGGCGACGACGTCAAGGCGCAAGTGCAGGTGCAGGGCCTCGCCGCGAGTGATTTCCGCATCACGGAGCCGCGCGGCGAAGGCATCAGCGACGGCATGAAGGACGCGCAAAAGTTCAAGCAGACCATGGCGTGTCTCGACACCATGGGCGTCGGCAAGGACGACCAGACCAACATCCTCAAGGTCGTCGCCGCGATTCTCCACTTGTCGCGACTCCAGTTTGAGCCGCTCGAGGGCAACGACGACGCCTCGCAGCTCGCGCGCGACGCGCCGAACGTGGCCACGCAGACCATCGTGTCGCAGCTGCTGGGGCTACCGTCCGAAGAGGACTTGCGCACGGCGCTGTGCTCGCGCCAAATGTCGCTCTCGGCCGTCACGGAGACGTACCTCGTGCCGCTCAACGTCTCGCAAGCGCAGGGCTCGCGCACGGCGCTGTCGACGGCGCTCTACTCGCACCTGTTCCAATGGCTCATCCACGCCGTGAACGAGTCGACGAGCGCGCCGCACGCGGAGGTCGTGAACAAGATCTGCATCCTCGATATCTTTGGCTTTGAGATTTTCGAGAAGAACTCGTTTGAGCAGCTCTGTATCAACTATGCCAACGAGAAGCTCCAGCAAAAGTTCACGCAGGACGTGTTCAAGTCGATCCAGACCGAGTACGAAGAGGAAGGCATTCCGTGGACCAAGATCGAGTTTGCCGACAACGCCAACGTGCTAGCGCTCATCGAAGGCCGCTTTGGCGTGATGTCGCTGTTGAACGAAGAGTGCATGCGCCCCAAGGGCAGCGACGCTGCGTTCGCGAACAAGCTCAAGGCCCACTACGGCGACAACGACCGCTTCGAGACGCCGCGGTTCGCGCGCGACTCGTTCATCATCAAGCACTACGCCGGCCCCGTCCAGTACGACACGAACGGCTTCTTGATCAAGAACACGGACGCGCTGCTGAACGATCTCATCGTTTTGATCGGCAAGAGCGCGTCGCCGTTCATGAAGAAGCTGTTCCCCGAGGAGAAGAAGGACGTCGCCGGCGGTGCGCCGGGGAAGCACCGCAACGCGACGCTCAAGCGCCGCACGTCGATCGTCTCGGACACGGTCGGCACGCAGTTCAAGAGCCAGCTCAATGGGCTCATGGAGGACATTCGCCGCACGAACGTGCACTACATTCGTTGCATCAAGCCCAACGCCAAGAAGAGCCCACACGTGTTCTGCAAGCAGCGCGTGGCCGAGCAGCTGCAGTGCGCCGGCGTCGTCGAGGCCGTGCGCATCAGCCGCATGGCTTTCCCGAACCGCGTGCTGCAGACCGTGTTCCTCGAGCGCTTCCGCGGTCTCGCCCCAGGTGGCGCGATCGCGCCGGTGTCGCGTGCGTCGCCCGAGGAAGAGATCACGGCCGCGGCGCGCGTGCTGCTCGAGAACTACTTACTCAAGGACCAGCAGAAGCAGTACCAGCTTGGTAAGACGCGCATCTTCTTCCGCAAAGGCGCGCTCGAGGCGCTCGAAGAGCAGCGCTCGCGCAAGCTCAACGAGGCCGCGGTCGTGCTGCAGCGGTACGCCAAGAAGTGGCGCGCGCTGGCCGCGTACCGCTCGATCCGCGTCGCGACCATCAAGATGCAGAAGATGATCCGCGGCTTCAGCGCGCGCAAGCACTACAAGACGCAACGCGTGGCGACCGTCAAGATCCAGAGCGCGTTCCGTCGCCACCGCGCGATGACGCTGCTCGTGTCGAAGCGCCAGCACTACCGCGCGACGCAGATCCAGAACATCTTCAAGATGCACATGTGCCGCCGCAAGTACACCAAGACCATCAAGGCGATCTTGCTCATCCAGAGCATCATCCGCATGTTCAACGCCGTGCGCTCGTACGTCGTGCTGCAGGATCAGGCCCAGGAGGACGCCAAGCTCGAGAACCAGATCCGCCTGCTCAAGCGCCGTCTCCAGGAGGAGCGCGATGCGCGGATGGAGCTCGAGCAAGGCTTCCGCAGCTCGATGTTTATCCGCTCGGAAGAGGCCTTGGAAGGTGCCGACGAAGTGATTGACCAGCTGCGCCGCGAGAACGCGTCGCTCAAGGAGGGCAACACCAACTTGAAGGCGTTCAACTCGCAGCTGCGCAAGGAGAAGGAAGTCATGGAGCGCGGCGCGTACGTGAACGGCGCGTCGTTCGCCGCGGCCAACTCGCGCGCGACTAAGCTCCAGGAAGAGGTCGAGACGCTCAAGGCCGCGCACTCGCGCATCAAGGAGACCCACCGCATCCTCAAGGCCCAGAACATGAACGCCATTGAGAAGGTCACGCTCATGCAGTCGAGCATGAACGAGGCGCTCGTCGAGCGCAACATGCTGCGCCACTCGTACGAGATGCTCAACAAGCACGCCGAGGTCATGCAGATCGAGAACGAGCAGCTCGCCAAGGCCAACGCGCGCTTGCGCCTGATCCTGCGCCAGGACCCGGAGCTCAGCCGCCGCCACCGCGACGAAGTCCCGCGTCTCACAAAGCTCGCGTTTGCGGCCAAGCAGACGCTGCTCGCGCCCAAGGCCTCGAAGCAACAGCAACAACTGCAGCAGCAGGTCATGCAGCCGCCGCTGCCGCAGTCGGCGCCGCAGAACCTGCGCACGGTCGACCTCAACGAACCTACCGCGCAGGTGTTGCTCGACACGCTGCAGCCGCCGCTCCCGCCGTCGACGCCGCAGGATCTCTTTGCGCCGCCGGCCGCGCCCTCGGCGCTCAAGCGCCCGACGCCCGTCGTGCCGCTCAAGAAGGCAGAGAGCTCCAAGACCATCCGCGTCGTGAGCATCCGCGAGGCGGCCGACGAGAGTGTGTCGTCGTCGTCTTCGAACACGACGTTCACGATCACAGTCGACTCGTCGCTCGCGAACAGCAGCTCGCCGGTCGCGGACAGCGGCATTAGCTCGCCGATCGGCAGCCACTCGCCGCGCGGCCACGCGTCCGTGAAGAGCTTGATCCGCCAGCCCACGGGCGAGGACGGACCGATCTCGGAGCCGGCGCGCGTGATGGGCCTCATCGCCGAGGCCGAACCCGAGGAAGAGCGCGTGAGCTTCAGCGTCACGATGAACGTCGACCCGGCCGACGAGGCCAAGAAGGACGCGCAGCGCCAGTCGCTCACGGGAGCACCCAAGGGCTTTGGCGCGATTGGCGCGGGCGGCGCCAACAAGCAAGGTGGTGTCGGCGGCGGTGCCAACAAACCCGGCAACAAGGGCCGTGGCCGCCGCGGCTCGCAGGACAATGGCGAGCCCGTGCATCACGGACGTCGCGGCCGCGTCGGCTCGGGCGACAGCGAAGGCAGCAACGGCGGCGGCGGTGGTCGCTACACGCGCCGCGGCTCGTCGGATTCGCAGGACGGTTCGCAGCGTGGTTCGTCGCTGCGCATGTCGTTCAACGGCGGCACGGGCCACCGCGCGTCGTTCACGGGGTACCCGGCGAACGGTGGCGGCGCCCCCAGCAACGTGGGCGGCGGCTACGAGATCCAGCGCAACTCGTCGCTGCGTGCGTCGTTCAACGGCGGTGGCCAGCCGCAGTACCAGCACCAGCAGCAGCCGCAGCCGCGCCACGGCGTGAGCCCCGCGGGCCGCGACCGCCGCGGCTCGTACGAACGCAGCAACTCGTACACAAAGGGCCCCGCGGCCAACTATGCCATGGCGGGCAATGGCAGCATTGGCGCCAGCGTGTCGGGGCTCAACGCCGCCGCGAACGGCTACCGCCCGCAATCGCAGGCCACGCCGAACCCGCCGCCGCCGCCGCCGCCCTCGCAGCAGCCGCCGCCACCGGCGGGGCTCGGGCTCGGCGGCAAGCGCATTGAGCTGTAGGCTCTCAAGCCTTTTGCCATTGGTTGCACTCCTGCCGCTGGCAAGTGCTGCTGGCACGTGCCACTGGCAAGTGCCATCGCCATCCACCCCATCGTCGACGTCTCAACACAACCCCATCGAGTGATGCTGTTTCTTCCTCCTCGTGTCCATGATGCACATCATTCCCCTGATCCCAAAATAACCTATGCGAAACAAATATAACGCCACTCCACCACTGTTGTAAATATGGGGATTCTCTGGTGCTAGTATCGGTACGTCACTGTCTCGAGAACATGTCCCAGACGCATAGTGACAGCACCCCCACAAAACAACCAAAAAGCCCAACGACCAAAACAAAGGGAAACCACGGCAACGGGGACAGACCCACCAGCATGGCGCGCAGTGCCGACGGCCACAAGGACAAGCGGCGGCGCTCCAGCACCAAGAAGAGCAGCCACCGCAGGCGCCGCCGCCGCGAGTCGTCCTCGGACAGCTCCTCCGCCAGTTCCAGTTCCAGTTCTGGTTCCAGCAGCTCCAGCGAGGACGACCCGCGCGTGCTCAAGAAACAGCGCAAGCGCTCGGAAAAAGTGCTTGCGTCGTTTGGGTACACGAACGACACGAACCCGTTTGGCGACTCGAACCTCGCGCAGCCTTTTGTGTGGCGCAAGAAGTACGAAGATGCGCCGTCGGCGAGTGAGAGCGATGGCGACAAGGGCGGCAAGAAAAGGAGCAAGAAGAAGAGCAAAAAGAGCAAGCGCCCGAGCGAGCGCGAGCTCAAGCGCCACCAGCTCGAGCGCGTCGACGAGATCCGCAAGGCGCGCCAGCGCCGCGACGAGCGCGAGAAGGAGCGCGAAGAGTTTGAGCGGCTCAAGAGCGAGGAGCTACGCCTGCGCGACGCCGAGCAGTACGAAGACTGGCAGCAAAAAGAAGAAGACTTCCATTTGGGACAGGCCACCGTGCGCTCCAAGCTGCGCATCTCGCAGCGCCGTGAAAAGCCCGTGGATCTGTTGGCCAAGAACTTGCTGCTCGTGGACCGCGCGATGAACGAAGAAGACGAGGACGACTTTTTCCGCCAGGACGTGCGCGTTGAGAAGCGGCGCCCGCATGCGATCATTGAAGTGCTGTCCATGGACGAGCTCGACGAACTGCGTGACAATATCCGTGCATACTTGGATTTGGAACAAAGCCGCGACGGCAAGAACCAGGAGTTTTGGGAGCTCATGATGGTCGTCACGAAAGACCGGATCCACCGCCTCCGTCGCTCGCAGCACGAGGAGTCGGCGACCCGCGAACGAGGCGCGATCCACGATTCTGTGAACGACACGATCCACGACATGCTCCACGGCAAGAGCCAGCGCGAGCTCAGCGATCTGAAAAAAGAAGTCGAAGGCACGATCGAGAGCGCGGGGACGACCTCTGGTGTGGACATCGAGTTCTGGGAGGAAGTCTCGCAGCAGATTGATGTCTACAAGGCCCGCGCTCGCCTGTCGGATCTCCACGACGATATGCTGAGCAAGCTCCATGATCTGATTGATAAGCACGACGAGAAGAACGGCCCCGGTGTGGATGGTGCCCACGACGAGCAACCCAGTGTGCCTGGCGGCGTCGATGAGAGCGCCGAGGCGAGAGCGATGGAACGCAGTGAAGCCAACAAGGGCCTCGACAACTTGGAGGAGCGACTCGGCGCGGCCGACGAAGTCGCGCTCAGCGAGGCCGTGCCGACGTGGAGCGACAAGTACCAGCCGCGCAAGCCGCGCTACTTCAACCGCGTCAAGACAGGCTACGACTGGAACAAGTACAACCAGACCCACTACGACCACGACAATCCGCCGCCCAAGGTCGTCCAAGGATACAAGTTTAACCTGTTCTACCCGGACCTTATCGACAAGACGTCGGCGCCTCGCTACGTGCTAGAGAAGGCCAACGCAGGCGAGTTCTGTATCATCCGCTTCACGGCTGGGCCGCCCTACCAGGACATTGCCTTCAAGATCGTCAACCGCGAGTGGGAACACTCGCACAAGCGCGGCTTCAAGAGCGTGTTCGAGCGCGGTATCCTCCACCTCTATTTCAACTTCAAGCGCCACCGCTACCGCAGATAAACGAGTCTCCCATGGAAAAGAAGAAACACACAGACGCGATGTTCATCATTCTTTTTGGTATGTATTCTTTCGCTCACTCTTGGACTCTCTTGTCTCAATTCGCATTCATTTTGTCACTCCCAGCAGGAAAGAGCGTAGCTCACCGCCCTTGATATCTGCACGAAGGCGCCATCTCGGTCTCTCCCGTCCGAGGAGTGCTTCTGAGATTGTCTTTTACGAATCGTTTACTTGCAGGACTCACAGATGCCCGTGGTCGTGCGCCCAATGTAGCGGTTCAGCAGCTTCTGGCGCATGGACGCTTCGACGCCGTCGCTCTTGAGCGGCACTTGGTACGAGGCCTTGCCGCGCACGGGTTCGATGCGGAACTCGCCCAGCAGCTCTGGGCAGTGCTTCTGACCCTCACCGATGGCCTGGCACTCGACGAGCAGATCGTACGCGATCGACGAGCTCACGACCGAGTCGTGTGCGTAGTCCGGGTGCGCGCGCACAAAGCGGCGCATCCAGGTCGCGGCCGTGGGCAGTTCGCCGGTCGCGCGCTTGGCGATGAGGCACAGGTACCGCGTGACGACCTCGCGCGTGGCGTCGTCGCACTCGATGTAGTCCAGGTACGCGTACACGAGCGGGATGAGGCCTGGGTAGTACGTGCCCTTGCCCAGCATGATCTCGGCGATGGTCATGGGCTCGCAGCGGTCCACGTCCTGGTGGAGTCCGCACGCGCTTGGGCCCGAGCAGCAGTCGCCCTCCTCGGGCGGCGCCAAGTGGCAGCGGAAGTAAAACTTCTCGTCGAGCGCGGCGTTCACGCGGTGCGCGGCCTCCATGTTCTCGTTGACGCGTGAGAGCGGGATGTACAGGTTGAGGTCGAACGTCAGGATCACGCGCGACACGAGCGCGATGAAGACCGTGAACGCGGCGTTTTCAAAGTCCGTGAGCTGGATCTCCATCGAGCGGAACTCGGTGCGCCAGCCAATGTGGGGCTGGCCCTCGTCGCCTTCGTTGCGCGGCGGGGGCGGCTTCCAGCGCACGGTCTGCCAGTTGGTCGACTGGATGTTCTCAAAGTGGTCGGTCTCCTTCTCGTCGTCCAGGTGGAGCCGCTGCTGGTAGATCACGAGCGGGTCGCGGATGAACAGGTGCGAGATGTGGAGCGCGAGCAAGTGGTCCACGCCGTTCGCGCGCAGCGTCGCGTACGAGGCCTCGTCGTACGGCACGTCGACGTCGTTGTACTTGTCCGTGGACGAGTGCGGGTCCTCGCCGTGCTTGTGGTTGCAAATGTACGTCGAGATACCTTCGTACCGCGACTTGGGCAGGCGCTTGGCGCCGTTGCCGGCCATCTTCGCGTACTTGGCGCGCGTGGCCTCGTCGCTCGGGAGCTTGGCGATGCCCAGCTCCTGCGGCGTGCGGTCGTCGACCGAGGCCGAGATCGTGGCCCAGCGCACGTCCGTGTCGGCGAGGCGGCCTTTGAGGATTGGCGTCGCGGCCGTGAGCGCGAGCATGATGGGCGACAGCACGTTCAAGTGGTCGTACAGGTGGCGCGACTCGCCAATGTTCTTGGCCTGGAACGTGACCTGGAGGCAGCACATGCCCATGCCAAACGCCATGCAGTCCATGTGGATCACACCGGGGTACGGCTCGGCCTGCTCGACGGCGTGGGACATGGAGATCTTGCGGCGCGACTCGACGAACGCATTGGCGCCGTCAAACGCATCGAGCGCCTCGGCCGACGGAGACTTGCCCATGGCACTGGCAGACGAGGCGGTGCCGTTGGCCAGCGGCACCGTCTTGAGCGGCGACGACGGCGCGCTGTCGCCGGCGCTCGAGGAAGTTGGCGACGCAAACGCCTCTTTCTTGGACTCGTACTTGGGGCGCGACTTCTCGGCGTTCCACGAGGCCTTTTCTTCCATGAGCATGGCCTTGGTGTACACGTCCTTGAAGAGCGGCACGCGGATGTCCACTTTGCGCGTGCGGCGCTTGCGGATGTTGCGCGTGAGCGTCGCGAAGCGCGGGTGCGGGTTGATCACGTCGTCGCTCACATAGTCCGAGAGCGCGGCGTCGCCGTGCGGCGTGCTCGGCGGGAACGTAAAGTCCTTGACGCCCATGATGGGGAACGCCGTGACCGTCGGCGCGATCTCGTCGTCGGCGAGCAGCTCGAGCAGGCGCGCGCGGCGCAGGCGCATGTTGGTCTCGACCTTGCGGAGATCACTGGTAAAGCCGCCGTACGGCACGCGCGGCGTGCCCTCGATCATCCACGCGCCGTACTCGGGCACCCAGGAGCAGCCCGTGTTGGGGTCCTCCGACGCGTGCGCCAGCTCTTTTTGCTTGAGCTGCGCGAGGATCTCGGCGCCGCGCAGCGCGAGCTTGGGCTGGCGCGCGAGCGCGTCCATCTTGAACACGCCGTACTCGAGCTCGTCGCCCCACTTGAGCTCGTCGCCTTCAATGTCCTTGACGCGGCGGTAGATGTGAAGAAACTGCTCGATGCCATGCGCGCGCACGTGCTGGAGCCAGTCGAGCGCGTCGTCCCAGTCCAGCGGACTGCCCTCGACCAGGAGCCCCATGTTAGTTGCTTAGAGAATCTCGACCCGAAGGGCGATGGGAGCGCGAGGCGAAGTGAGCTCCTCGCGCAGTCGATTCCAAAGGCGAGAAGAAGCGACCGAAGGCCCGGAACGCGTCGCGCCAGACGTGCCTCACGGAGCCTGTGTGAGCTGGTCATGGGGAAGGCGCTGGTGAACCAGGAAGGGGCGCCGAAAATAATGTACCGTAACTAACGCAGTCAGTCATCGGAGAATCCAGAAAAGAACGTCGAAAAACCGTAAATAACGGATATCTCGGTGGAAGAATGATGGTGCATGACGCAATCGTTTCAAAAGAAAGTTTTTTTGTTCGGTCTTCCGTGTCCGACGACGCGGTCCGAAATCGAGCTCTTCTTCGAATGCACGTAATTCACTTTTGAGGGTTTGCGTAGGGGTCAAAAGTGACCGTTTGCAAAATCAAGATTATCCGTTTTGGGAGGGATAGGGATGGGCAGTTGCTCTGTGATTATGGAATCGGTTGCCTTTTGAGGGTGGCGCCGCGCCA
>JAADXJ010001099.1:0-10993 GCA_023337735.1 Pythium biforme
CGATTTGTACAACAAGACGGCGGATCTTGTGAGCCAGGGCGTGGACTACGTGAGCAGCGCGTTCCAGAGCACGCCAGCGGACAAGAAGACCAAGGTCACGACCCCTGCGAAGCCGTAAGCCACGAGGAGCATAAGCGATCAGTGTAGGTACTGTATCGCTCAAAAACATGTCAACTTAATTCCAATCTCTTTTGAGAACGCCATTGGTTTCAAAACGTGGCGGACAGTGAACGTACGATCTGGGACAGTGCTCACTTCGTGGGGTTTCTTGGAAATGAAACGAGATGATTATGTTCGTGGAGTGTATGGGTGATGCCGTTCATGTTCCGCTGCATTATACGAGTATGTCTACCAGAATGTTGGCCCCAGCTAGAGTGCCTGCGAACGCATGGGTGGAGCCTCAGCCTGCCATGATGTGCCGCAAACTTGTAGTTTTGGCTCTCACAGCCAGCAAACGGCCTGCGTCAGGCTGACGAAATGTAAACACGGCGTTGGTTCTTGAGTCCTAACACCTGGATGAGGGTCTTCTTGAGCAGTGTCGACCACTGCATTCCAGGGTCGCGCCCCCTTCTTGGAAATTGACCTAGCTAC
This sequence comes from Pythium biforme, assembly GCA_023337735.1. Classification (NCBI taxonomy): domain Eukaryota; phylum Oomycota; class Peronosporomycetes; order Pythiales; family Pythiaceae; genus Pythium; species Pythium biforme. The sequence goes on from JAADXJ010001099.1 coordinate 592, forward strand.
ACATTGGACGCCGTCTCGTAGCGCTGGATGCTGTCAGTATTGCGCTTGGCGTCTCGCACGCAGAGGAACACAACGCTTTTCCTTTCGAGCAGCTGCGTCGACCATAATAGAGCCCAACCATCCAGTCGGGCCCATTGTGGACCGCTATCGTCTCCGATACTGCTGCCCTGCCACCCGCCTTCTGCTCGGTACCGACACGGAACACGCGTGGGTGGTCGCTGGTGTACTTGCGGGAGTGCTTCTTCCGGGGCGATATTGAGATGACACAGAAGGCCAGACGCAGCGACGCCATCGTGCTGGTTGTCTCTTGTCCCACGGATTAAGCGAAAGCTTCCATCTTCCGCATCGGATCCGATCGCACGGTCCGACCACAGTCTCACGTCGCAGACAGTTTTTACCTCGTATTTGTATGCGCTCGTATAGCAAAAATACAGAAGAGATGTGTGTTCTAATAATGAAACTGTAGCCATGTCCGAATAGAGCGCGGTCTCTGTGTCTGTGACAAGGGAGGCGAATCAATTTCTCCTTCAGGCGAGAGCGGAGCAGGCGGCCCTGTCCTTCGCGTCGACAGAGTGGAGCCCCCACGCGCGCACAAGATTGGAAGACCTCACTTTGCTATTCGCATCCCCATCAACAACCAACAGCCAACAGCCAACAGCCCAACAACCTCCCAACCTCCCAACCCAACACCATGTTCTCCTCCAACTCGAACACCAACACCACGGACCAACAGATCGCGCAGCTCAAGAAGCAGATCGCTGATGGCGCCGAAAACACCAAGTCGTACCTCACGTCGCTCCAAAACAAGGTCTCGGACTACGACAAGGAACACAAGCTCTCGGACACCGCGTCCTCGTACCTGCAGGCCGGCATCGACCAGGCCCACTGGTCGGTGAACGAGCTCACAGACTTTGGCGCACGCGTCCAGAACGAGTCCAAGGATATCTCGGACGACGTCATCAAGACCGGCAAGAGCACACTCGCGAACGTGCAGTCGTCGCTCGAGAGCATCAAGTCCAAGGCGAACGAGTACGACGAGAAGGCCCGCAAGACGGCTTCCAACGAGGCCTCGAACGCCAAGTCGTCGCTCTCGGAGCTCGTGGACTCGGCGCGTGACCAGGGCAACAGTTGGTTCGAAAGCATCTCGTCGTCGTTCGAGAGCCTGCAGAAGTCGATCTCGGACAACGCGACCGCGGCCAGCAACACCGCCTCGAACGCCGCGCAGACCACGACCGACAAGGTCGCCGAGACTGACCAGAACGTGACGGGCGGCGTCGGTGCCGATTTGTACAACAAGACGGCGGATCTTGTGAGCCAGGGCGTGGACTACGTGAGCAGCGCGTTCCAGAGCACGCCAGCGGACAAGAAGACCAAGGTCACGACCCCTGCGAAGCCGTAAGGTAGAAAGCGAGCAACAGCAGCAAATGACCTGCACAGGTACCGATCAAACTACATCCCAACTCGATTCTCTTTTCGTTTCTGCTTCTGCGACAGGTGCCATGATCACAACAGGACCTCGCTTGTGTTTTCCCCAAATATGGGTTTTGACAGGTGTGACGGCGCGTCACGCCTTTGTTTTGGATCTGCTCACTTGGTCTTCGTAGTGGCTCTTATATCGTGGGATCCATTGCTCTTATAGAATCTCGGCGTTCTGGGAGTCCAGATTCTGGTCGAAAAAGCGCGGCACGCGAGAACCCAGCCATCTATCTCCTCGGACCATCACCGCTCTGCCTTGTCACCCGTGGCAAAAGGAGCTTCCCTCCCGACATCATTCTCGAACAAGCGTCGCCACCACCACTACATCACACCCCCATCGCCACTATGTCGGCCACAGAGCAGGAGATCTCGCAGCTCAAGGAGCACATCGCCGAGGGCGCCGAGCAGACCAAGTCGTACTTGGCGTCGCTGCAGGCCAAGCTGGGCGAGTACGACGAGCAGTACAAGGTCACGGACACGGCCTCGTCGTACCTGCAGGCCGGGCTCGACCGCGCGCACACGTCGGTCGACGAGCTCAAGGCGCTCGGCGCTTCGCTGTCGCACTCGACCAAGGAGACCTCGGACGCGTGGGTCCACTCGGCCAAGGACGCGCTCACCAAGGTCCACGCGTCGCTCGAGGACCTCAAGCTCAAGGCCGCCGACTACGACCAGCGCGCCAAGTCGGCGCTCACGACCACGGTCTCGTCGACGCGCGGTACGGTCTCGACCTCGATCGAGCACTTGGTGACCTCGACCCGCGAAACCGCGCTGAGCGGCATCCAGCAGATCTCGGCCACGATTGAGAGCATCCAGAACAAGATTTCTGAGAGCGCAACGGCCGCCGGCGAGAGCGCGTTTGCGTTCACCGGCGCGATCCTCAAGAAGGCTGAGGAGGTCGACGAGAAGCTCGGGCTGAGCGGCACGGTCACGAACGTCGCGACGGCCGTCACGGGCAAGGTCTCGGAGCTCGACAAGCAGTATGGCGTCTCGGAGAAAGCGCTCCAGGTCGACGAGAAGGTGAGCGGCGGGCTCGGCGTGAGCCTGCTGGGCAAGGGCGCCAACCTCATGAACCAGAGCGTCGATTACCTCACGAGCACGATCCAGAGCGCCAAGGCTGCGGCCGAGAAGAAGCAGTAAAGTCTAATTTGTTGAGAAACACGGTAGCGTGATGGGGCGGCACGACAGAACCATCCAGAAGCACAATACAAAAACACTCGCTCGCTTCACGTCCTCCACGTCCGCATTTGCCTTCTCTCTCGTTGCTGTGGGCTCTGCCGTTGTCGCCGCTAGAGTCGTACTGTATGGGACATTTCGTGGCGGCTTCCGCCGGGTCGCAATCTCATCGCCGGGGCGGGCTTAACGGTAGCATGATGAAGAAAAGGATCTCTCTGGTTCTCTCTTTGGGTGTTTTTCCCATAGAAAAAATCTCGCAAGGCACAGGCTGCCGATGGGACGAGGCTCTCCCATAGTAAACCACCGAGACACTGGATTGTGCCGTTGCCCAGCGGCCCAAGCAAAAGCCAAAACGCTGGGCTGCTCTCTTGGGCTTCCGTTTGCTCACTTGCGGATTTCCATCCCACCACTCACGCACCAACCACTCACCACCACCACTTCCAGCTCTGTCCCACCACACGCTCACCATGACGGACGTGCACCAGCAAGTGGGCCACCTCAAGCAGCAGATCGACACGGGCGCCGAGGAGACCAAGCTCTACCTCAACAAGCTCAAGAAGAAGGTCGAGGAGTACGACACGCAGTACAAGCTCTCGGAGACAGCCAGCTCGTACTTGCAGTCGGGCATCGACACGGCCAGCTCGTCGGTCGACGAGCTCAAGCATATCAGCTCGCAGCTCGAGAAGCAGTCAAAGTCGGCGTCGGACGAGACGATCCAGACGACCCAACACGCGCTCGGCAAGGTCAAGGACTCGCTTGACGGGCTTCAGCACAAGGCCCGCGAGTACGACCGCAAGTTTGCTAGTTCGACCGGCGCGAGCGTGGCCTCGGGGATCGAGAACGTGGTGAACGCCGCGCGCCAGCGCACGACCGACGCCATCGAGATGGCCAACGAGCAGGCCATGCGGCTCATGGAGCTGATCCAGAACGCGGCCGGCAGCGCCGCCCACAGCGCCAAGGAGACCGCCGGCAGCGTCGCGACCAGTGCGCAACACGCGACCAGCGGTGTGACCCACACGGCCAAGGTCGCGACGGGCGAGGCCGTCAAGGCCGCCGAGATGGTCGACGAGAAGCTTGGTGTCACGCCCAAGGTCAGCAGCGCCGTCAGCGGCGTCACCGAGACGGTCAAGAACCTCGACAAGCGCATGCACGTGACCGAGACGGCGGTCAAGATTGACTCGAAGATTACCGGCGGGCTCGCGACCAACCTCGTGCACAAGGGCGTCGAGATGGTGCAGGAGTCGATCGAGTACGTCACGGAGACGCTTCACCAGGCCAAACTGGCCGCGAACAAGTCGCCCACGGCGCAGATGGCCGAAGATCGCGCGGCCGGCGCGGCCCAGCAAGTCTCGGACACGACCGGCGCGGTACAGGACAAGGCGATGCAGGCCAAGGACCAAGCCACGGGCATGGCGACATCGGCCAAGGACAAGGCCATGGACGTGACCGGTCAGGCCGGCGACATGGCCTCGGAGCGCATGCAGCAAGCCAAGGAAGGCGCCCAGGAGATGACGGGGAAGGCCATGCACAAGGGCCACGACATGAAGGAGAGTGCCAAAGACACGGGCTCGCAGGCCGTGGAGGGGGCCAAGCAGACTGGCTCGCAGGCCATGCAGAAGGGCCATGACATGAAGGAGAGTGCCAAGGACGCGGGCTCGCAGGCCGTGGAGGGGGCCAAGCAGACTGGCTCACAGGCCATGCAGAAGGGCCACGACATGAAGGAGAGTGCCAAGGACACGGGCTCGCAGGCCTTGGGCACAGCGCAGGAGAAGGGCTCGCAGGCGATGCAGAAGGGTTCGGAAATGACCGGTGCCGGTGGTGGCAGCAGCTCGAGCAGCTCGTCGTCGAGCGGCGGCGCCGGCATGATGCAGAAGATGAAGGACACCGCGACGGATATGGGTACGGCCGCCAAGGAGGCGGCCATGGGCATGTCGTCGGGCGAGTCTGCGACCGACGTGCGCCACAAGCAGCAGCGCCAGCAGCAGCAGCAGTTGTCGGCGGGGGACGAGGGACTCACGCAGCAAGTGGCGAAGAGCGCGACCCAGGCTGCCGAACAGGCGAAGGACAAGGTGGCGGACGTCATGTCGCGTCAGAAGGCCGTGATGAAGGACTCGACCAAGGCGTGAGGTGTCGAGGAGTGGATCCCCGCGGCCGCCATGGCACGTGTCTCGAAGCTGTGATCGGCGACAACGACGCGTCGACGATGCGAGTGCCGTGGTCCACGATCCTCAGCTTTTACGGCGTCGTAGGTGTGCTCTCGCTGCTGCCGTTCCTCTTTTGGATCTGGTACTGCCTGCGTTTCTTTCCTTTTGCATGAGATTTTACTTACTACCACCACTTCACACGCGTGCTTCGACGTCTGAACCATAAAAATTCCATTGCATGATTCGGTTCTTCTCGGGCTTTCAATGTTGCTGCCGAGCAGTAAAGCCACAAACTGATTTGAAATCATTTGGTCCATTTCACGTAAAGTAGACAAGCCTCTAGTCCAGGTCAGCAACTTCGACGTCTTCGTCCTCGCTGCCGCCGTCGCCTTCCTCTTTATTGCCGTCAAAGTCGCTGACGATATCTTCCTCCATCTCGCTGTCGCCACCGGGGCCGGCGTTGAACAGGATCTGGCACACGCGCTCGTCCATGATCCAGTCGTCTTCGTACATCGGCAGCGCCAGGAAGAAGCCGATCACGTCGGCCGGGTCGATCTTTTCCACGTCGGCCTGGAGCCACTCGAGAATCGAGTCCATCACAGTGTCATCGAAATCGAACGCTCGGAGTGCCTCGCCATACTCGTCCTTCTCGCCGCCCTCTTGTTGAGGCTTCTCATCATCCTCATCCCCATCCCCATCCTCTGACGGGTCATTCTCCGCCGACGGCTCCTCCTCTTCCTCCTCCTCCTCTTCGCCTTCCTCGTCCGAGTCCATGTCCTGGTCCTCTTCGTAAAAGCTGCGCGGGTACGCCGAGTCGCTCGCGAGCTCGTACCGCACGAGCTCCTTCATCTCGGCATCCCCACCGACGCCCGCAGCGACCGCGTACGTGACGATTGTCTCGGCTTCTCCGGCCTCCTCTCCATTTCCTCCAGTCGTGCGTGTAAATGTATACCGCGTGTACAGCGGTCGATCATCGCGCGCGCGGCGCTTGCTGGTCGTCTTGAGCTTCTTGCTCTTGCTGGGCTGTTGTGACTTCTTGGCCTCGTCGGCGGGCAGTGTCCAGCGCACGAGCGCGCGCATTTCCACATTGCGCGTGCGGTCATACTCGCAGCTAAACTCCTCCACGGCGAGTGCACTTTGAAGCCGCGCAAACACTGTGGACTGCGTGGCCACACAGTCGACGAGGTCCTTGGCCACGGGGTGCTGCTGGAGGCGCTGCTTGACGCGCTCGCTCTCGAACGCGAGCTTGGCGTGGGCCGCGAGCCCGCGCAGCACGTCCAACCGCAGCGCCACGTCGTTGTCCTCAAAGTGCGTCACCACGCGCTCGATCGCGGCGTCGATCTCGCGCGCGTACGAGCTGAAGCGCCGGTCAGTGCCCGCCATTCCGCTCGGTGATATATTGGCCGCCAATCAAATTGTGTCCCAAAAACATGGCTGCCAAAGAGCGACAGGAACCTGTCAAGAAAAGCTATTTTGGACATTGTAGACATACGTGTCGAAAATAGCAGGGTTTTGAAAAGAAGTGAGCGCGGCAAAGTTGACGGACGCACGGCCCAACGGCAACATGGACAACGACGCCGAGATGGCGAGCGACACCGGCGGCGAGCAGGAGACCGAGATGGAGATCTCGTCGCTCATGAAGCTCAGCAATGGGCTCGTGCAATGGTCTCCGTGCGGCGCCTTTTTGGCGGTCGGCACGGCCAACCGGCTGACCATCCGCGAGCGCGCGGGCTTCCAGATCGTCCAGCAGTATGCGGCCGTCGACGTCATCCAGGTCGGTAAGACTTCTATCATGGATACGGAAATGCATGGATTGTGAGCTGAGTGGATAGCGTGGTTGTGGCAGTCGTTGGCGTGGTCGGAGGACTCGCAGCTGGTGTTCACGGCGATGTACAAGCGCGCCGTTGTACAAGTGTGGTCGGTCAACGATGCGACGTGGTCGTGCAAGATCAACGAAGGTGTCGCGGGTATGACCCATGCGCTTTGGGCACCGGATGCGCGTCATGTCATCACGGTGTCCGATTTCCAGCTCCACGCGAGTGTGTGGTCACTCGTGGACGCGTCCAAGTCCATGATTCGCCACCCCAAACTCGCTGCTGAGGGGTTTGCGTTTAGTCCGGATGACCGTCTGCTTGCAGTGGCGGAGCGTCATGAATGCAAGGTGAGCATTCAAAATTCAATCTGCTTTGAACGATAGGATATATAGTTGACAGATGTGTTTGATGTGCGCTACGCAGGACTTCATTGGTATTTACGCATGCGATTCCTGGGAGTTAGTCACTCATTTTCCAGTGGAGAGCTACGACTGCGTGGAAGTCGTGTGGTCGCCAGACAACAGGTTGGTGGTTGGTGAATGTTAATGCAAAGCACGAGAAATGTTTCTGACGATGCGAAAATGCGCAGCACTCTTGCTGTCCGCGACTCATACCTCGAATATCGCGTCCTCCTCTATGCCAGTAACGGCACGCTTCTCGCGAAATATCAGGTAAGATTGTTCTTCCGCGTGAAAGGATCTGTGCTGGCCTAACGCTGTTTGCTATCCTGACCCCACACGAATCCAGGCGTACGAAAATGCTCTCGGGCTGAAGACTATGAGCTGGTCAGCATCTGGTCACTTCCTAGCTCTCGGGAGCTACGATGACCAGCTCCGAATTATCAGTCATCTGAACTGGAAGTCCATCGCTGAATTCGATCATGAGACACTTGCAGTGAACGTGACTCGTGTCAACAAGGATGCTGTAAGTGGATCAGTGGTGTATCGCCCACTGAAGCGTTGTTAACCTACTGGACCTGGCCATTCAGGTTGAGTACGAAGAGCACCATGCCGACGAACCTATCACAGATAGACCTCAAGGCAAACGGATTACCGTGTCTGAACGACGACCTGCGATCCAGTCTAACTCAGCCTCCGCAGCCTCCGCAGCATCGCTTGCAGCCGGTGGCAAGCGAAGCCGGGACATTTGCTTCGTGGTCCGCGAGCCGCCGTTTTCCGTGATCACAGTGTCTTCCTCCCCACTGTACGTGTCTCCGCTTTTATGGCCGCGATTGACCCGTGGACTGATCCTCATTTTACGGTTGACAGGAAGGAAGATCCGAAAATCGGTATTAGCCGGGCGCTTTGGAGCTTCGATTCAGCGTTTGTGGCGACCAAAAGCGACCAGATGCCACACAATATCTGGATCTGGGAGACAGAAACCATGAAACTCCACACGGCAATCTCCTTTATCCATGCAGTAAAAGCATTTCGGTGGGATCCAACGACTTCCAGAATGGCCATTTGCGCTGGAGACAACCGTGTGTACCTCTGGTCGACTGATGGCATTTCTTGGGTAGACATCCCTTCAGGTAAGGCCACCTTAGTGTTTTGGGAAGACGCCAATTCTAGCATATTGAGCATCCTGTCCTTTCGATAGGTGACTTCAAGGTCTTCGGTTTACGGTGGAATCCAGCAGGTAACGGAGTTCTTGCAGTCGGAAAGCAGGAATTTTGTTCATTGAAGCTGTGATAAAGCTCCGCAGACTTCGCTTCTATTTGATCACAAAGATGAGGTCATGTGCGTGTATGAGCTCATTTGGGGCCGGATTTGTCAGGACATATGCTGGCGCAATGAAGCCATGGCCCGCGCGATAAATACCGAGAGCAATCGTATTCTGGAGTCACAAAGACATTAGGTAAGTAGGTCATTCCGTGGAAGGCACAATAGACAACAATGAGACCCACCTCGTTGACAAGTAGACCTTCAACAAGCAAGGCGAACGGCCGGTTGTGATAACGAGCTGGTGCCGGGATCTGCGACAGCCGATTGCGAGATCTAGCATCTCGATCCACTTGGTGCAAGCTGGAATTCCCACTGATCACGAGTTGTGTGATCATGTCAATCAGGAACGAGTTCTGCGATGTCGAGCCAAGCAGCGAGTCCATGAAGTTGGAGAAGTATATGTTGCCGCCGGCATACAGTGGCGAAAAGAATGCGTCGTCGAGTGCGTGTGCGTCGCGCAGAAGATCTCTCGCGCGAACCTCGTTTGCCTCTGATTTTTCATCGTACAAGGTGCCGCTTCGATCAACCAGAAACTTAACGTTACTCGGTCGCATCATTTCAACAACGATGTATGGCGTGGTTGGTGCTTGCACTGCTGATTGGCGATGGATCTTCGTTACCAGTCCGTGCAGAGTGATCGGATTCTGCGAATGGTTTTGGCACGCTTCACTGATAAAGCGGTGCGTCGTGATGGCATCGACATCGGCCATGTTCTCATCAAACTGCTCGGTATCGTTCTGACTGACGTCTCCAGACACTTGTCCGCAGTATGAAGTTATCAAGATACTCTTGGCGTACAGCATTCGAGCTTCATCAAACGTCTCCATGCTCACCGGCGAACCGCGCACAAAGTACACTTCCCGGAACTCAACGTACGTACTGAAGTCTTTCTCGCTGAGTTCCCCAGGAGTGACAAAGACGACCGGTGTCGGTGCTTCGTCGAGGTCGGTCAGATTTCGAATGAGCGACGGATAATTGCTCGGCAGTCCGCACACAACGAAGTGTCCAGAAAGAGTCGACGGAGGAGCTCGTCGACGAAAAGACCGGTACTTGGAGGAGCGAACAACGCGCTGATGGTCCCACTTGCTCGATGGTTGGCGGCTGGCAGGTGGACCGTCTCGGCGTAGAGGAGTGAAGGATTTCAATGCCTCTCTGCGGTCGTTACGATCATCGGACATTTCGACTGACTGTAGTGGTTCGTTCTCTGCAGGCACGGTGATACTTGCGGCTTGGATTGCAGAGAGCTGTGGTCCTTCTACGTGCCTCGTCGTGCACTTTTCCTCGGCACCGTTGTCATCGGCTTGTCGCACATTTCTCGACGTCGGACCCAAAGATGATCTCGGAGTTGCCACCTGGCTTCTTGACGTCTTGGCGGCACTACGCTCTTCGCTTTTCCGAGGAGACATGGCTCGCGGCGACCGAGGAGTAGCCAAAGGCTTGCCTACAGGGTCTCGCGGAGACAGAGGACTAGTTGCCTTCTTCATGAGCTCAGCTGGTGTCAACGCGACCACCGGCTGCGTCGGAGGTGCGTACGGCGTGTCGGATAGATCGCGCTCGGATCCTGAGCGCACATTGCCGTCGCCGCCGTTGGTGTAAGATCGGACACTGGAAGGATGGTGGGCTTCTCGCAATTTCGGCACGGATATTTGACCTCGCTTCGGCGATCGGGGAGCGTTTTCCGAATCGTTGCCATCTTCGCCGGGGTCAAGTGGAGTGATCTTGTCGTTTGCTCGACCGGTGTTCTGAATCAAGGAATCGGGACGGCGGTCTGTGGCCAGAACCGAGGAGAGTCGTTGAAACGGATTCGCCGAGATAGCGGACATCACGCCCGTGACGGTTCGATTACTCTTCCCCGAGCTCAGGTCGATACTCGGCGAGATATCTTGGTGCCGTGAGAAGACTGCATGGGTCAGCTTTTCGATTTTGGATACTGTTTCTCGCGAACTCGACAAGAAAAAGACACTGTGGAAGCCGATATCGTTGATGTCTTTGTCGACCGGGAAGACCACTACCGTTTCTTGCAATGTGCGAATGCCGATCAGCGACACATTGAGTTCGCGGTAGATGAGCA
>JAADXJ010001100.1:0-10989 GCA_023337735.1 Pythium biforme
TGTTCTTCAGTGAGAGATTGCAAGTCCAAGGTAGTCGTACGGAGAGGCGCGTTGCAATCGAGGCCACCGCACGCGCTGGCCACCCACGCTCGGTGGCTTCTGTCTGGTACGCAGGAGCAACTTCCTCATCCGAGCTATTCTCCGTGTGCTTTGCGTGGAGAACGCAGAGCAACATGTCAAACGTCCAGTTGGATCTGTCGGTTCCTTCGAGTCGCTGGATTTTGCGCGCACATGCGCGGCCGTTCCTCGCGGGAAACCCATCATTGGTAGCGTATAATTCTTCGGCGATCTTGGAGAACTTGTTATGGGCATTGTGCAGCTTCTTGTTGAGAGAGCAATGCCGTTTCTTGATCTTTCGGCCATGGTGCGTTCGATGGAGGATCACGAGAAGAACGAGGCTCGGATGGGGTTTGCTCCGCGTGCTTCTTTCCCTTGGGCTTCTTGCCTTTGTCTTGGCTTGTCGAAGGCGCCGACTGTGCAGCGGTTGGGGTGGGAGGGTGGATTGATTAAGGAGGTGCGGCTGGAGCCGGCAATTTCTCGCGTTGATTTTTTTGCCTGGATTGTGGCGCGGGTGAGACGGCAGCGGCTAACAGTGCGGCATCAGGTGGCGGCGCGACATCAACTGGCGGCGCCTCTGGCGATTGAGTTCGACGCAGTTGGGTGCGAGGTTTTGGCGCCATTTTGGTTCTTTCCACACTGCGCAGCAGGCGTGCACTTTTGATTGCTCTCACTCTGCTGTCCAGAGACTCGGGAAAAAACCTGGGAGATCCCAACAGTGGAGGCTGTAAACCTCACCGACGACAGCCCTCGACGCTCTCAGAATGATGCTAGCTTTGCTTTCTGTAGTTTCGAGTCTGTTCGACACTGCTCAGTCATCTCGTGAGTAGTTTGGTCCTATAACCAGATGATTCTCTCGTGAAACCCAGCAGAGAACTGAAGAAATGGCCGGTTTCAACTTGAGCTTGCCTTGCAGTACGAGCTCAAGTTGAAACCGAGGTCTTGGACACAAATCGCGAAGTTGATGCCGAAGTGGAAGCACCACAAAAACAAACTGAAGTACCGACTGAAGGCTCTGAAATGCAAGTATGGGAAGACGCTGGCGGCATTGCCCAAAGCGTTTCTTTAGGTCAGCAGCACCGGATACAAGTCGTGGATACAAGTCCTGGTTTGCTCCCAACTTACACAGTGTACATTACTCGCAGAGAAAGGAAAAGCCTGCTGGTCGATAGGTGTGTGTGAATTGCTGTCAGTTCATTGAATCGATTCCAATTCATTTGGTCCAACAGTTCTTCGCCGTCCCCTCTAACCGCCACAGTCACAGTCACAGAAACACAAAGAACAAGGCAACATGACTCTGACTGACGCTGATATCCACGTCCTCCAGAACAACCTGCTTCACGAACGAGTGGGTACGTGGCCAAGCCGACGAGTTGCGTCGCAACTTGATTGACTTGACCAAGGACATGACGAACTTGGCTCGGGAGCACAGGAATGCAAAAGCAAACGCAGCGCGAGAACATACGGCTGCTATGGAGCGTCAAACCAACGCACATCGGGATGACGTCATCCACCGCCTGGATGCCGCCCGCGTTAAGACCGACCGTACCTTCCAGCATGTGTCGGCGCTGCAGCGCAAGCACAATCAACAGTGAGGATCAAGTTTTCCAGGGCATCGAAACGACGAGACACAGTACGTCGTCAAGCAAGTACGTGGTGTCACAGAGGATGGATGACAGAAGACCACTTTTGACATTCGTACGGGGACGCAGAGGCACGTGGGACCATTGTCACGAGGTGAACTGCTGATGAGACCGACTCCGGCCGGGAACGGGATGAATATGCGTGCTTTCGTCACGATGCGAGAGACGTTGCAGAACGACCCCGTAAGGCACGTTGGTCGGCGATTGTCGATGTGGTAATTGTCTAAATGAGTGGTATCTAATCAGGGTGTTGGTGATAAAGCGTGCGAATCCGGCGGCTCAAATGGGAGTGGGTTGAAGCGGGACGGGACTATCACGGAAGCGGGGGATAGCTCGACTCATTCGACAACTCCTCCGCGAGTTCGTGCTACTTCCGCACCTCATCGATCTCGACAGTTATCGGAACGAAGCGCAAGAAGCTATAGTGCAGGCTGGTGATAACCTATTTACTCAAGCTGCGCCAGTAGGAACCAATAGACAACAATCGACCGATCGTAAGCTTTGTTTGTACACCGCGCCGACTAGATATTCATATACGAGCCGCAGCTTTGGGTACCTTGTGGGCGATCAACAGCAATTCGCACGACGCAAAGCTGTACGGGCGGGTCACTCTGGCCCCCCAAAAATAGGATTGCCCAGCGCTGGGCAACAACATTTGAGCGACGGAGATGTGAGTGCGCAGTGAAGAATGGGGATAGTGACAACGTGTGCGCAGTGACGAATCGCATTTTCTGACATCCTTTTCAGAGTTGCCAGACAAACGCCACGCCAGGTATGTGAATCTCGGCTGTTCAGAGGTGATGTGCACCACTAGAGGGGTGATTGGCTGAACAGCCTTTCCGTGACCCATACTATAATCAATAGAATCGCCACAGGAGAACACGAGCCGCCCATTTCAAACAAAAACGCAGAAGCAGTGACAGGATGAGCAGGCGTGGACGGCGAGCTGCAAGCGCAGAGGGCTCACACGCAGCCCAGGAGAGCGACGCGGATGGGGACGAGTACGAGGTCGAAGAGATTCGGGCCGTGAAGGGTGAGCCCTCGAAGAATCCGACGTGGGAGCCGACGGTCAACGTTCCAGCAAATCCTATCGAGGCCTACAACTCGACTCAATCTCTGCAGCTATTAATACCACCTCATCCTGCGTCCAATGATCAAGTCGGAAGAATCCAACTCGTGTCCTACGTGTGGCGACAGTGTTGATAGAGGAGCGAGCCACTGCGCCAGGTGCAATCACCTCATACATCACTATTGTGAGACCGACATCTGCGTTTCCCTTAAGCTCCACGACGGAAACGGAAACGAATTGGTCGAGTTTCCTGGCGATGTGTGCTATTGCAGGCGTCAATGCTATTTGAACCGCCATCGCCGACCTCGTGATGCGTTCGCAGTCTCGCTTGGGCTTGCTTGTGTCTGATTTCACGAACGACGAGTCAGATCAAGAAGTCATTCCAGCCGCACCGTCTAAGGGGAAGAGAAAGCAAAGCGCACGGCAAAAAAAATGGATGAAGAGGACTTTGCAGGCACGGACGATGATCGTGTGGAGACGTCAAGTTCAGCGCAGAAAAAGTCTCGCAGTACCAGTGGAAGCACACAAAAGAAGTGAAACAAGATTGTCCGCTAGAGAGAAGACGAGCGGTAAGAAGACCAAGAGCCGAAAGAAGCGAAATCCGGCCAAGAAGAAGAAAGTGAAGCCCGTTACGCCATTGGATCTCGTGGGGCTGATGGTGTCGTTCTGTCCCGACCATGAGAAATGGATGTACAGTGGCGGCGGCCGGCGAGCGGCGGCGCGGCAGCGTCGTGTAGGTGGGTGCCATCTGCAAAAGAGTACAAGGCTGTGAAGGACTTCTTTATACCTGGTCGTGTTAGCTACCACAGGTGCTTTCGAAAATCGGTGGGCGTACACGCTTTTTCAAAGGAAGAAGTTCACTCACCACGTCAGCGAGACAATCGTCAAGAGAGGTGTTCGGCACCACGAGCTGCTATTAGGAATTGTGTTGGGTAATGCGAACTAGCGGTCGCTCTGCCAAGTCCCTTCAAGAGAGGAATAGAATGCAAGCAAAAACCTAGATGACTATGTCATTGGGGGTGGCTCTGCGCGGAATCTCGGGGCTCGACAACTCCTTCCAGGTACATTGGAGGACGTCGAGAACATCAATAACATTGATTTCCAGCCATCAAGAAAAATGAAGGAGCCCACAGACTTGTTCACGATGGCTGACGGAAGCACGTCAACGCGTGTTCTACCACAGCACCAGGATTCGCTCGCTCGGCTTCGTCGAGCTTCTTTGCCTACCTCCCTGTCTCTTTATGGAAAAAGGTTGTGGCCGAGTCGAACGCTTACACCGAAGGAGACAAAGTACCGGCGATCAAGCTTCCCGAGAATGATGAAGTTTTTTTGGTATCACGCTCTACATGGCTGTCGTGAAGAAAGGCGAGTACTCAAACTACTGGAGTGAACAGGCTGAAGCTTCAATTCTCGGTATCGAAGTTGAGCATGTTCTGCTCAGCGCAACTGGCACAACCAAAACATGCAAGGCGTCGATCGGATGGATCAGCTCAGGTCGAAGTACTCTCAAGGCGACGGGCGCTCATTCCAAAAATGGCACAAGAAACACATATATCAGCGCTTTTATCGTTGGTCTAGGGTTACGAATTTCCATAGTGAAGTGCAAAACAACGATAAATTCGTTGTTTAGCAACGAAAGGGTAAAAGGGGTTCTCCACAGAAAAGTAGGGGAATTCCCAAAATGCGGCCTTTTTTAGCATAGATTGTCTCAGTCAACTGCACCAAAAACTGCCAAGTCAGGTAGGTCATCGGTGGTGAACGAAATCGGGAACAACGAAGAGAGTTCGGGAACAAAGCCCATGAAGTTCAACGCGATCTTGGATGACTATCTGTTCAAGTCGCGTTGACATTGGAGCTGATTTCGCGGAGATACGCTTTCTCGATGAGCAGGCGTGGACGGCGAGCTGCAAGCCCAGAGGGCTCACACGCAGCCCAGGAGAGCGGCGCGGTCGTGGTCCTGCCAGATCCGAACGGGCCTTCGTTGAGTACCAGTCCATGTTCCGTGAGGACGGATTGCACAACCTCAAACTGATCATCCTGCAGCTCGTACTTAAGACCGAGTCTCTGTAAAGATGAACCAAATCAAGGGGGTACGGAAGAACCTATCTGGACGAATACTAGCGATAAAAATCTGGGGGAAATTGCCAAAAATCGCGAAGATCAAAGAAGCACGTTGAGCTAGTTTCGTGCGCGATATGAGCTCGCAAACCAGCACGAGCGGCATAAAACTTTCTCTCGCGTATTTTTTTTCCGAAACACTGTTTTGCGGCTGGAGTTCGTCCCATCTCCTTTTTGTCCTGGATTTTCTATGCGCAGTCGTATCATCTATGTTTATGAACAGAAAACATCCATATTGAGAAGCATACACACATTCTGTTGTTGAGACACCACGCGTCGTTAGCAAGCATCAGCGCGGGTGCCTCAACGGCAATCCTACCTCCCCCGTGCGTGCGCATCTGGATCGAGGCGTCCTACGTGGCCATGCAGCACACGCCCAGCCGTCGCTGCGTCACGTGCTGCAAGTACTACTTCGCGGCTGCTGGCCGACTACCGGTAGCGGTAGACCGCGCTCGCGGCCGCGTTGCGACCCCGCGGTCAGCGCGACGCGGCCATGGCCACGCCGCAGGACCTCGACGACGTCCTCGCCATGCTCCAAGTCGAGCGCCGCAACTGCGGGCTCGCGGCACCAGCCGTGCGTGGGCCTGCGGCGACCTCTACTGCTCCAAGCTCTGCCAGCTGCGCGCGTTCCACGAGTTCCACGCGATCCTATGCCCCCGACGCCGGGTTCTCGGCGATGAGCGTGTTTGTGCGCCACACCCAGGAGACCAACGACATTTTCCTGCTCGCCACCAAGGTGATCGTGCGCGTGCTGAGCCGGTTCCTGGTCACGCAGGACCTCGCAAGGCCCGCGAGCCCATGGACATGTTCCACAAGAAGCCCTGGTGGGAGGTCGTGATGATTGAGATGGACGTGTAGCGCCACAGCCACGACACCAACACGGCAACGACGACACGCCCTCGTCGCACAGCAGCAGCAGCAACAGTCCTGGCGGCAGCAGCGGCACTGAGAACGACGCGGCGGCGGAAAGCAGACGCACACACAGAACGGCGGTCAACAAACGCCTGTGTGATGCTGCCGATGACGACGAAGAAAAAGGTGGCGACGAAGGACCAGCGGCTCGCGAACGAGGCCTCCCTTGTCGCGGCCGCGGCAAGACTGACCGGCCCGAGCGGCGTGCGCAATCCATCGGAGATTGGCGAGGGCGCCGGCCGATCGGTCTCCGCGACTGCGGCACAACCACCACCACCGATACTACCCGTAGCAGCGGCGGCGATTGTCTCGCTCATGCACACAACCGAGCTTCCCGCCCCGGCAGTTCCCCTCAAGGTGGCGCCACAGGTTCAAGGTTACACACTTACGCGGCAGCGTCACCAGCCGCGTCACCCCGCCCAGTAGTAGTTGTTACCGATCATGGTCCAAGGGCTAGCTGTGTGCTCGTTTCGAAAGAACTCAATCATGACTAACAACAAGATACTGGCGTTCAGGTGGAGGCGATCCTTCTTCATCATGGCAATACTCAGTACCGTGTCTACCCTAAAAGGTACGACATATCTTTCTCCAGTTCCCCCTCATCAGCAACAAAACCCACAGAATCAAGCACCTTGCAATGAACACTAGTGGTCACTCGGCACCAACTCAGTCGCCCGAAAATGATCGTTTGGCGTCTCAGTTTGATCAAGATCGCGCGGCGCTGACTACATTCACGCGCGCCGGCCGTGGGCGCCCGCGGAAGGCGTCTCTCGGTGACGCGCTGCCGCTGGCGACGACAGCGGAGGGAGACCGCGACGTCTCGCGCGAGCGGGCGAGCGACGACGACGGCACGGACGCCAGCCCAGTGCGTGGCCGTGGGCGCCCGCGGAAGGCATCTCTCGGCGACGGGCTGCCTCCGTCGCGATCGACTGGTGGACAGTCTGATGTCACGCATTTGCAGAGGTCGTCGAACAGACGGGTAGTGTACGTGAATTTGACACCAAGTCCCGGCAGGCGGTGACAAACGACGAGGGTGAACATCGAACCCCAGCTTTCCGGATTCTTGACCCCAACGCCCGTGAAGTCGAAAATGCCTAGTTATGCTGAGATCTTCAAGTTTTTCGATGTTGAAGCTGTTACTGTCGACTATCTACGCAAGCACCTTCCACCTAAGAACCTTCGCCGCGACGTATCGTTCTGGGAGTCGAGTTTCTGCAACGACGTCGATCGGCTCAATCAACGCATGACTGTGATGAGGTTTTTCCGGGAGGTGATGCTTGCTGTTGCTCGCTCATTGTGCGACGACGACACCTCCGCGGCCATTTCATTGAAGACCTTTGCTTTGTGGATTATGCCAGAGCTTGAAACGCAAGCTCACCGTGAGATCATCCGCTCATGCATAAATGCGATCTCGTCTGCGAAGCCGAGGTCCCCCGAGCTTAGCGCAATACGAGCCACGCTCTGTGGGACTTTCACGTTCAAGCAAGTCGTCTCTGTGGCCGGTGAGGGCGCAGAGATGCTATCCCGCGCGACGTACAATAGATCTCGAGCTGATTTTTAAGCTCTTCTCCAGCAGGGAACCCTGACGAAACCGCCTTTATCGAGGCGGAAGTTCAACATGGAGACCATCGACGAGACCATCAGATTTATTCTGGCGTACGAGAACGTGTCATACCTCTCGTGGGGCACAAAGTCGATAAAATTGAACGGCAAGCGTCATGATGTGCCGTCAATTCTGCGAAAGAAACCCATCACTGTGATGTTCGAGCAGTACAACAAGCAACAACTCCAGGCAAGCAAGCCGACGTCTCGTGCTTCGTTTTTTCGGCTGTGCTCGACGTTGACTAACGGGATGGTTGAAGCAAGGAAAGCTGTTGACTCCGTGACAGGCTTTCTTGTGCACGACCCATTGGAGTCCTTACGACACATCATCACTAGATCCATCCCTCGCAAAGCCAAGTCACTTCTGGTGAAACTGGATGTGCTTGAGGCGTGGCTGAAGTATGGACACGTCAGGAACCGAGTGGGGGAGGAGTGCTCACGGCACGGTATTCGCTTCGCGCTCGAGAAACCGCAAGACTCGTCCGGCATCACTGAGAAGGTCGTGTCATGTCCAGAGTGTTTGAGCTTCGACAAATACTTCGCTCACGTTCGAAACCTCATCGTAGATGCCAACGTTCATGAAAGTGCCACGCGTGTTCTCGATGATGTCAAGCACAAGCTGGAGCTGTTCACGGCGCATCGCTTGAGAGTTGTGAATCAGCAGCATGAAATTGCTGCGATGATTGAAACTGCAAAGCAAGAATGCTGTGATCGAGGTAGCACCGATCTTGCTGTCGTGCTCATTGATTTCAAGATGAAAGCAGAGCCTCGCTACTTCCGCGAGAAAACTGCCGACCACTACGGTAAGAGAGGGATGTCGTGGCATGGTGTTCAAATTCGAACGTGGGAGTCACGATCAAGTGACGAAGACCAGGGATCAAGAGTCGTACGGGAAAAGATCCTCTACTACGATCAGCTGTCGAGCGGTGACAACAAGCAAGACAAAGGTGCTGTGCTGTCCGTCTTGGAAGCTACAATGATGGCAATTCGACGCGACTTTCCTGGTGTCAAGCGCATAATCGTCCAGAGTGACAACGCTTCTTACTACCAGAACGCCGCGGTCGTGATGCTGCTTCCGGTGGTCGGTTTTGTTCACGGCATCCGCGTCACTCGATACGAACACACGGAGACGCAAGACGGAAAGTCATCACTCGACGGACATTTTGGAAGAGCTGGCCAAAAAGCAGCTCGACACGTCAACCAAGGAAACAATTGCATCACGCCAGCTCAGTACGTCGTCGCGCTGACTGCCGATGGTGGGATACCAAACTGTGTGTCCGAGTTGGTGCATTATGATTGGCCAGTGGTGAGCAAGTTGTTGGAGCTTATCGCACCAATGGAGGTGACAATCACGAACGCGATTGGGAGGGCGAATGATGTATTCTACGACTTTCTATCCCAACCTACGACGCGGCAACGCCATTTCATCTTCAGTCGTGCCCCGACTTCAACATTCGAGCGTACGAGTATTCCGGAATAGGTGCGGGAGTGACGGTTCGTGTGTGCCCGTCAAGAAAAACATGCGCGGTGCAAAATCCTTCGCAAGCTGAATGTGATGTAGCTGATCTCGAACCGAGCGGGATCACCGACTGTGTTCATGGTGTCGACGGCAACTTTGTGGATCAAGGCAGAACAGAAGCATGTGATGAAGATCAAGCGCCTGAACCACCCCACCGCAGGGAAATGACAACTTCTGCTGTACAAACGCATCAAGAGTGCATCGAGGATGACGCTTGTGATATTGACCAAGAGCGAGAGTGCATCGAAAGCTGGAACAATCAAGATCAGCGCCGTCCAACAGATGAGCTAGGGCAGAGCAATGCTGGAGGAGGCGGCGATTCAGGACAGTCCCGTCCCCGTGGACAAGCAGCTTCCCGCGAGTTCGTTGGCTCCGTTACGGGTGTGAAGATATCAAAGAAGGCTCAACTGTTTCGCCGAGCTCGGAAGTGGAGAAGTGGAACCACTGGACAGTACATGCACACGGCGCGGACACAATCGAGGAAATCTTAGTGAGCAGGGATCTTGTGACGTACGCGAAACAACACCTCGTATCGCTTTCATCAGCAAGTGACTTTGGAGTTCTTGACGAAGCCTCAATTCCAGACGAAATGGCAGCCATTGCTGATGCAATCGATCCTCGCAATGAGATTGTCATCCCGCAGACTTGGCTGCGTCGCGGATGGGCCCGTCGACTTCCCAGGGGGAAGATGTATGGCGCGAAGTACATTGGTGGCTTTCTACAAGAGATCGGTGAAATGTTCCAGCGTGGAGCGGATGAGAATGGTGACAAGTTTGGTCCTGGACGCATGCTTGAGAAGCTGAAGGAAGATCATCCCGATCGCTTCGATATTCCTGGCGAGAATGAGATTCGAAGCGAGATATCGCGTCTGTTTGCTACGTCGCGCAAGCGAAACGCTCGACTCCAGTTGAAGGTGACGGCCCGGCACCGAAGAGGGGGCGGATTGGGGACGAGTACAGTCAGTTTATACGCAACACGCTTGAAGCATCGCCTCATCTTATGCCACGCCAAGTCTTACTCCTACTTCGAGAAGCGTTCCCGGGGTCGGAATCCACCATTTCCGACACTCAAGTATGCAACAAGGTGTCGAGCACGAGGAAGAAATTGAAATCGACGACGGTCCTCGGCAATGCAAATGACGAGTCGCCAGAGTGAGCGAAACAGCAAGTAACGTGACCACAGCGTCTTGCTCCATCGTGAACTCCAGCAACTACTGGCTGGCGTGCGGAGAGCAGGGAGAGAACCTCGGGACGCGTCATCTCGGTGAGGCCAAATATTTGTTGCATGAGTACGCTCGCTCTGCCCATACCCATGATGCTGCGAGGCGGATAAGCACTGTGTGGTGCATGTCAGGGATGGGGGACAATGCTGAACTGCGAGACACCTGAACGCGGCAGTGGCCGTACAGAGACGCATACGTGAGTACGACAGATATTGTTCCCGCCGGTGATAGTTCGCGTGTACACGCGTCAAAGGGTCAAGATCACACCCTCCAAAGAAACACCGCACCCCCGAATGGCTCGTCGATTGTGAGTAGCTGCTTCAGCTCGCGCACAGCGTCAGGGTGATCGTCGTGCTACTGGCCGCACCGCATGTGGATGCGGGGCTGATCAGCACGTTGCCCCGTCAATATCCATCTACCTGATTGGCATATTGGAACGTGTGCCCATCGGTCAGCTTGAGCAAAGTGGTAAGATATAGAGATGCTGGGTGTGGCAACACCTCTCTCGTCTACATCAGTCGAGTTCAACAAGACGATGACGACGAACGACGATGATCGACATGATGAGGCAATGTTGTGGGCGATGGGCACGAGTACAAGGACAACAAGTCGCTGATGAAACACGGACTGTACGCACCCCACGATCGGGTCTCGACTAAAAGGAAGGCGAAGTCTCATCCCGCACTTTGAAGGTAGTCGCGCTATTCTGGTACGAGGAGCTACGGATAACGTTGTGGGTGTGAAGGGAAAAACCGTCAAGGATGGATGGCTAACTGTGTGTTTGCGATGCATGCGTGCGCTTGTAGCTCGACAACTGGTACCAACTGACCATGTACGAGAAGATGAA
>JAADXJ010001101.1:0-10987 GCA_023337735.1 Pythium biforme
CCTGGAGGTATTTTAAGCTGCTTCAGCAAACCGTAGACCACAACCCATCTATTTAAACCATCATCCTAGAAGTGCACTCTGTAGATGCACCAGCGTATAACGCGGGCAATTGACTTGTTAGCAGTCCAAACACCGACGCAGTTGAAGGCGTCTACAGCTGTATTATTCCATAGTCTGGGTCTCCGATCCAATTGCTGAGACGCCTGTCGCCCATGCTTCAACGTCTGTTGTGTGGTTGTGCGGTCTGCTCACCGAAGTGGACGCGCCAACTGGGGAAGCTCACACGTCACAGATGTGTTGATCGTTCCGAGCGGTCCCACTTTCCTGCTGCGCATAGCAGGGTCGACTGGCACAGTTGGTCAAATTCTGAACTTCAGAAGCTGTAGTTGAAGTTTGGGGCAATCGCCCTGTCCACCACACTGCTGAGAGCAAACAAAAGTCGTCAACAACTATACCATCCTAATCCAGTGTGACCGCTCCCCTTTCGATTCGACAGAGAATACTAGCACTGATTTACGGGTGCTTAGAAACTGCATATCGGTGGAATGACGCAGGGGCGTCGACAGTCGATCCCAGCATTTGACGACTGTAGCATTTCAGCCCTTTGTTGGGCGATTTTCCGCCCTCACACAGTCATGTCATAGACGGAAAGCTCTGTTTGTCAATGAAAACGCAGAGCTTTCCGCATGGGGCATGACACCTTGCCACCCCCAAGTCGCAGGCAATGTCACGCTGCCAAACGTTTTCGATGACGCCGACGCGAATCGATGCGAGTCAAACATGCGTCTACGAAACGGTACGGTACGGATCACACTCCCCGTAGCCAGTTTTTCCCGGCTTTGCCTCGTTGCCTCTCTTCGTCCAAGCACCATCGAGTCGATGGCATCACAAGATGGCGTGGGCACCGCCGTGATGACAGAGGGTCGCCTGAGGCGATGTCGTCACACTGGTTTATTCTATAGGTTGCGAAACGCACGTGACGTGAACTGAAGGGCGACAGACTGGGAAGCTTGAATACTTTGTATCAAGGAGCGCTGCCATCGGCCGGCGACTGCGTCCTTGGTACAAATTTCTTCAGCTCCTGTGTGGAACTTCTGAGTGCGATCTTGTGCACCATCGTGTGTCGTGAGTGAAGCACAAGCAAGTTGCTTAGCAAACGGAACTTCCGCCGCATCAACGGCATGTGCGCTGCGCACACTGCGCATTTCGCGTGATGACTGCACAGTGGAACGAACAACTGTGCTCGCATTCCGACGCGGATGAGTTCACTTCTACATGACGGTGAGTTGGCCGAATGGACGCGGTGCAACCATCCAGATATACGATTGCCAACGCCTTCTATCATTTCGATCTGGCCGGTCGCTTGGGCCTGCCGGTTCCACCGCCTAGTGACCACCACGGAGAACACGGGCGAGGCCACTGCGGATCAAGTAATCAGCCGCACGAACAAGCTGTGGTGAGGTGCCGTGTCTGAGCAGTGAGTGACACGTGGTCTGGTCTATGCATGGGAGGATCGTCGCACCAGCTGGTCTCTGCCAGTCCCACTGTGGGGATTTCGCTCGGCGTGGACTGCGCCTTGTCCGTAAGATGTTTCGCAATCGTTGAAGCCTGGAGAACCAACAAGCAGCTCCAAAGCAGAACTGTTCCCGTCCAGCTTCTTTCTTTGGGATGTTCCCCTCAGACATCGTAGACTCATGCATCAAACGGACTCCAGGGCATTCTGGGGCTCTTTGACTCTTTCGCTGACGTAAAAGGATCTGTTGAGATCGGTTCCATGTGCAGAACAGTTCTGAATCTGCTGCGTCAAACAAAACTGCCCTTCACTTTGTCATCTAGTAAGTGTGTGTGTGAAGCGTGCCGGTGGCCGGCTGCTTCATTCGTGTGGCGCTGTCTCTGTGGCTGATCCACAGTGGATTCCACTGGCCTGATCTCCCTCTTGTCCGAGGCTGACCTTGTTGACACGGAAGCTGGTCGCGCATGGTCGGATGTTGGCCAGATTCGGGTCAGGCTCCCATTGTGACTTGATGTTTGTATGCGATTGGAAGCCAGCAGTTTGACGATGATTATCGTTCCACGCCCACAACCGTTCTCCAAGCAGGACCAAGCACCCCCAGCCCTATCCCAGTCCGATCCGTTTTGACTCCACGCTGCTGTGTTTTGGTTCTTGGAGGTGGTTCTCTTTGTGATCTTCGCACCGCCCCTTCAAGAAAGCACGCTGACGCGCCGACGTCATTTCGTCAGTGGAGACGACCATAACCGTAATTCAAGGTAGTTAGGACGTTGATACATACAGTTTTAACTATATAGATGACCCATTTGCGTAGTTTACAATTCCATGCTGACGGATGGGGATGTCCTTCCCACACCGGCAGCGGGCGTCGGAAAGTCCCCGGTGTTGCCATTCCCGATTTTAGCTCGCGGCAACGAAGAACGGAAAAGCTCATTCCTGACTATCTCCTACCGACCACGATCACAATGGAAGCTATCTCTGGCGACATGGGCTTTGTCTACGACAGCGGCTTCCGCATGGCCATGAACATCAACGCTATGGCGGCACCACCCGCGCCGCAAGCGCCGATGATGGCCACCGCGGCAACTGGCGCTGCCACGACTTCTTCCTCGACGACCGTCGGTGAATGGAAGGAATGGGACGACGCCTCGTTCGACAGCTTTGAATTCGACATGGGCTTTGACACGTTCCTCATGGCCACAGCCGACGACTTCATGGAGCCGCTCGGCGCCTCGACCTCGTCGCCACCCGCGACGGCGACGCACTCGGTACCTTCGATGATGGCGCCGGCCTCGCCACCAGTGTTTAGCGACTCGTTCGACTCGAGCAGCACCTGCACAAGTGAATCCGAATACTCGGTCGCAGACGATGAGCTGGCGATGATGCTCCCGGAGATTAAGATGGAGCAGGCGCCCGTCGTCAAGCGCTCGCGCAAGCGCAAGAACCCGGAGACCGTGGCGGCTCAGAAGCAGCAGACTGTCAAGCCGACCTCGGTCAAGGTCGCGGACAAGAAGACCAAGTTCTCGCAGCAGAAGAGCAAGAGCCACGCGCCGATCAGCGCCGAAGCCGAACGCCTGTACCGCCGACGATACGACATTCTCCACGAGATCCTAGAGGCGTGGAATACGGGCGGCATCGAAGACATGGAAGAGATTGCCGACGATGTGTATGACTCCGATGTGACACTCGTGAGCCCCGACTACAGTGAAGGACTGAAGGGCGTCCAGGCGCTGATGCACCACTGGACGCTTCTCCTCGATTCGTTTCCGGATGGAATCATGGAGGAGTACCAGATTGAGCGTGACGACCCGGAAGGCCAGAAGATGAACGTCACGTGGGTCTTCAGCGGCACGCAGATCTTCCCGTTCTTCGGCGTGGAGCCGCGCCACGAGAAGGTCACGATCCGGGGCAAGTCGTTTTTCACGTTCAAGGGTGAGAAGATCAACCAAATGGTGCTCTCGTGGAACTACCGCGAGGCGCTCATGAAGCTCATGGGCGTGTGCCCACCGTCGGACCGTCGGTAAAATGCGTTTGCTGTACGTTTTTCGTGTCGTTGCTGTACATCGATAGATGGAAAGGGCGTTAGTATTAGAGTCACTAGCGTTGTATGATGAGAATGAACTCGGATGATCTATTCTATGAGCGTTGTGCATCAGAACGCTGTTGGCTGTGTCTATGAAGACAGTTGAAGAACGAACACGCGGCCAGGAATGGGTTCACCGCTCTCCTTGCGTACCATGACTTCTTCCTGAACGGCGATCGTAAAGCCATGGAGGGTCGCCAACGAGGCGATGTATTCGTCCGAGTGCTTGAATCGACCAGATGAAGCGAGCTGGAACCCATTACGGGTCGTGAGCAGCTCGGTTGAGAACGCGAACCATCCACGTGGACGCAGCTTCTGAGCGACGAGCGGGAAGATCTCATCGAGCGCACCCACATAAATCCACACATCGGCTGAGACAACGAGATCGAGGCTGGCATCGCTCTTGGATGAGAGGTATGGGATGATATCGGCCGCTACGTTGTTTCACAGAACAGTGTCCAGTTAGTGCCCAACGATTCTCGAGAAGGAAATGGCCGCGGCGATCACTGACTCTCTGCTTCATCGTAGAAGCCACTCTCGCGCGATTTCTCAATCATGAGAGGCGACAGATCAATCTAATCCAACCATAGACAAGCTGCTATCAGCAACGAAAAGAAAATCTCATCGGTATCATGCCACCATAGAGAGCACTTACTCCTGCGATAAGGGATACAAATGGCCGTAGCAGTCGGCCGCACAATCCAGTCCCGCAACCGAGATCCACAGCCGTGAACGGCTGAACGTCGGCACTATTCGGGAGCGCTTTGGCTCGTTGGAGAGCGTCCACGATCTGCCACGGTACGCGGTACTCCAGGTGCGTCACAAGCTTCTCTTCAAAGGTGTCTGCCAGGTGATCGAAGACCTGGCGGACGTAAGCAGGAGCCGCTGTCGTCGCTTCGCCTCGGATGGTAGCCAGTGAGTGAACCGCACGATGGTGATCTTCCTTGTCGGCAACAATGGACTCGTAACCGCGGACCACAAGGTTCGGTTCGGCTGGGTGGAATACCGTTCTACACGAGAATACAGTGAGCTCAACGCAATATTGCACGACCATATTTGATCGACGACTCACCGGAGTACGGTATGCGCCACGGCGTCGTTGTCGTTTTCTCGAACAACACGCAGCATGTGGTCGACGGCAAAGTACATCTCGTCCATCATCTGCAAGATGACCGACATGTTGAAGTTGGCCTTTGGGCACGTCGGGCAATGGAGCAACGCACGGGTGAAGCCCTCGGCACCGCCCACAAAGTCCCCCTGTTCAAACAGCGCTGTCGCTTGTTCACGGAGCTGAATGAGAGCTGGCGCGTCTGTATCTAGTGGTGGGTACGCGTTCGCGATGGGCGCGGGGCGGTCGTACTCGGCCGAGGCGACGCATGAATACGTGGCGTGGACACGCACAGCCATGGGCAGACGAGTGACGCCAACTTCCTGGCACATGTCACGGTAATCGCTGCAATAAAACACACCCACACACACCTCACGGTCAGAAAATTATACCTCCCTAGCATCCCATCCTTCTTCACCACGGCACCTCTCATCGCACGAGATGTAGCGGACATCATCACCACTAGGAACTCCATAGACCCCACGCGTGATCACCACAAGCCGCTCGTCCGACGCTACCTGCTGCTTGATAAACGGCAGCACCACCGCATCCACGGGTAACGTCCACTCCGCAGAGAAGTAGACCACTAGATTCAGATCAGTCGCAACGCCTTCACGACTGAGCAGCGCTGCAAGGCGCGCTCCGTGGCCTGCATTCTTGGCTCCATCGACCTCTGTCATCTCCGTTTCCCCGTTCTCCATCAAGAGACTTGGCCACCCTCATACAGAAACTCGTACTTATATGCAACATATCCAGTACAATGCTCAATGCGAACCTACCGAATGTCGCAAACTGCGGATAGGCGAACTTAGTGGTGGCATTGACAGGGATCTGGGTGGAGTGTTTAAAACACCACTCTGGGCCACAGCCCGCCCCACACACGCAACTCTCCCAGAACACAAGCGGTGGCTCTCGTGGTGGCCAAGGAAGAACGAACTGCGCCCGACGTCATCCCACACCACTACGACCATGGGCGCCGCGCCGAGCAAGACGGAGCGCAAGACGCCGGCCTGGAACGTGCTCGCCACGAGCGCGATCGTGCCCGTGAGCGATGCCACGCCGGTGCGTTCCGGAACATCAACTCCCGTTTTAAACGGCCGCTTATTCGAAGAGCTACGCGCTCACGCGTTTCTGTCTCTGTGTCTTGCTCTCTGTACATAGGAAAGCGGTGACCTGCCCGTGTACATGCAGCAGGTCGAGGAGATCGAGCGCGAGCGCGCGCGCCTGCCGAACCCAGGCCTCTACGAGAACGCGACGAATGAGCTCAAGGGCCCGGTGTCGCCCGACGCATTCGACGGCTTCCGCTTCGACTTTACGCGCATTCTCGGCCAGCGATTCTCGACGTCGCACTCGTTCCTGCTGGGCACGCCAATGATCCCAGGTGGGCTCTACCAGTTTGGTGCGAACGTCGTCGTGGGCGACGCCATGGACCCATCGACGTTCCTGATGAGCAAAATCACGCCCGATGGCTACGTGGACGCGCGATGGAACCAGCGGCTCTCTTCGAACTGGAAGATGCGCGTCAAGTCGCAGCTCAAGTCGGAAGAGCACGGCAGCCAGGCGCTCGTTGACCTGGACTTTGCGGGCGACGACTTCACGTGGAACATGAAGCTCTCGAACGGCCCGCTGCTCGGCGTGTCGTACTTCCAGAGCGTGACACAGAACCTCGCATTAGGCGGCGAGGGCTACTACCACGGCAAGCACCGCAAGGTCATCGCGGCGTACTGCGCCAAGTACGCGGCGCCTGAGTGGGTCGGCACGGCCACGTTCGGCGCCATGGGCACGCTCCAGCTGCAGTACCTGCGGAAAGTGGGCAACCGCATCCGATACGGCTCGGAGCTCGTGTACAACCACATGTCGGGCGAGTCGCAGACCACGGTCGGCGTCGAAGTCGACCTGGGCCAGACCCACATTGTGTCGGCCATTGACCAGAGCGGCCGCGTGGCCACGAGCGTCGAGACGCGCGTGCTGCCCAACTTTATGCTCACGCTCTCGGCCGAGGCCTTCCCGGCCAAGGACGACTTCAAGTTTGGCTACGGCGCGCAGATCACGTTCTAGGTTTGTCGTTAGAATAGGCCTCCCGCAAGTAGACAAAACGCTTTTTTTCTCCGTCACGCCATCGGTGTCGTTGCGACGCTTTATCTGAATGTGTGGTCTGCCATCTTGCAACCACAGCACAATGCTTCGAGACTTCATGGGTAGTCTGTCTAGAACGGCCACTCGGGCGCAGCGCCACCCCCGCTGTTGTTGTTCGAGTACTGGTTCTTGGCTCGAGCGCCACCGCTGGTGCTGCTGCCGCCGCTCCAGTCGTTGCCGCTGTCGTTGCCCTCCACAGTCCTACAAATCACAATGGATATAAGTTGTCTTCATCATTGAAACATCCCGCTAGGTGTGGTCAGGGTACGTACAGAGGTCCTTCAAGCACCGAGTGGAACCCATAGAGACGCGGCAGCGAGAAAGTGAGCAGCTCCTTCAGCACGCGCGCTTCGCCGGCGTTCAGCGAGACGCGCTCTTCGGCGTCGGTCGTCGACACGTTGAACTCCGTGAGCGGGTGGCCGTCGGCACCAGCGACGCGCTTGATATCCAAAAGCGAGCGGCGCGTCTTCTCGTTCGCGTCCTTGGCGTTCACGTTGGGCGCGTGCGTGATCGTGACCTCGTTCAGCTTGCCGTCGAGTACCTCGAGCACGAGACCAATCTCCGTCGGACTCAGCGAGAAGAACTACACGCACTTTTCATTAGGGATGGTACATGATATGGTCACACCCATAAGACGCACCACTTTGTCGTTGTACGAGTAGCTCTTGCCGGGCTCGCTCGCGTTGGCCCAGGACAACATCATCGATCCCTAGAACACAGACACTATTCGTCAGTGTCTTCGGCTTCTCATTTAACACAAAAGCCGCCAAAGACTGCGCGCTCACAAGTCGCTTGGTCTTCAGGTAGTCACGTCCGGGCACGGGGGTGTAGACGGGTGCCACTGGTTGCGCCTGGAAGGCCGCATGCGGGCCGTACTTGACAAAGCTCGGGAACGTGCGTTCTACAAGGATCGATTGGGCACACAGTGAGCACAAAACGAATCCCAAGAAACACGCCTGTTCCGAAACTAAACACTTTTGCACGCACTGGTCGAGAAACGCATGCTGCTGCTGCTGCTGCTGCTGCGCTGCGCGAGGCGCGAGAAAAGCATCGCACGTGTCGCCATGTTCATCTCGTTGTGGATCCCTTCGATCTCGGCGCCAAAGAACTGAGACCTTCACGAAATGAAAAACTATTAAGTACGAACGTACGTAGCGCAAAGTACGCAAATTTAATTCTGTCTCATACAGTGCACCGTCTTCGAAAGTCAGGATCCTCAAGCGTCGTGTGGATCATAATGTGGAGCTACAGTGAGAGAGAGAGAGAGCCAAACGACCGAATGGTGTTCCTCTGCTGCGCCGTCGGCGCGTTCGTCAAGACGTACGAGCTCAGTTCCGACGCCATGCGCCTCCACCGTGCCATGAGCTCGCTGAACGCCGAGGTCACCTGTGCGCGGTACAACCACAACGGTGTGCGCTTGTCAATCGCACAGTACGAAGAGTTCCACAGCTCATTGCGGCCGATGTTTTTGCTTCCCAACAGGCAAGATCATCGCGAGCTGCAGCGTGGACGGCGGGATCTGCCTGGACGTCGCGTCGTCCGGCGAGCTGCTCTCGCGGTTCTTCTATCCCGCCAAGACGATCACGGACAGGGTAAGCACCGCTTGTTCTGTGGACAACTCGGACGGAAAGGGCTCTCGTTTGCTGACAATGTGATTTTTAGCGCGTGAACGCTGTGCAGTTCAGTAGTGGCTCGCGGTTCCTCGCGTCCGGTGGGAGTGACGGCTGTGTGCGCGTGTGGGACCTCAAGACCCAGGAGGTTACGCAGACGTACACCATCAGCGCGAGTGCCGTCACGTCGCTCACATTCAGCGGCTACAAAGACGACTTCATCGTCGCCGGCAGCGAGTCGTACGTTCCTTCCGCAAGTACCCAATACCGTTTTGGTCTGCAGAGCTTGACGCACCTTCTTTTTGTGTTGACCAGTGGTGCGATCTCCGTGTGCGATGTCCAGTCGTCCGATACCGTTGGATTCCTATCCGTGGATCCGAAATTCTCCGTTGCGAGCGTCACGTCGGTCGTCGCATCGCCGCACCCCTACGCGCGACAAATCCTCGGCTCGACGTACGCCGACGGATCCGTGCGTGTGTGGGATTTGCACAGCGGTCAGCTAGCAGCCGAGTTCGCAAACCAACACGATGCCGCGGCGTCGTGCCTTGCGATCTCGCCTGTGAGTAAAGTGCTCCTAGCCTCCGGCGGGTTCGACCGACGGGTGCTGTTCTTTGACACATTGCAGCGCAGGTGAGATACCGCGCTGATGTTTGAGATCGGATGGTGCGCTTAACAACCATGCTGTGTCCACAGAGAATTGCGATCCATGGATCTTGATGCTCCAGTTTCCTCGCTGGCTTTATGCGCCGATGGGAAAACACTTGCGGTCGGTACGACGAACGGGGACGTGCTGGTCTACGACTTGCGCGGCGCGATCACGCCTTTGCACGCTGGCACGGTTTGGGAAGGCACCGCCGGGACGGCGGCAGTTAATTCACTCCAGTTTGCAACACCCAGCTCGGACAACTCCAACGCGACGGTGTTCCCAACGGGCCAGCCCGTGATCGCCACCGAGAGAACCCGCGGAGGACCACCGTCACCAATGAAACAAGAGGTACTCAACAGCGCCTTTCTGTCCCCAAAGCAATCGTCGACCATGCAGATCTTCGACAGCGCGCATCATCCTGAAGTGCCAGCGCTGTTTTCACCGCCGATGAAGGCCAACAGCGGTCGCCACAATGGATTCACGATCTCCACAAACCCCACACAACCTGTGGAGGTACCGCAGCCATCATCAGCGTCATCAAATCATGTTTTCTCCGAGCTTGCGATACTGCAGCAGCATGAGGACGAGCAACACCAGCCGCCGTCTTTGCTCAATAGCTTCCAGCATAGCAGTCCGACCAGTCTAGGTGAGTCACCGCTCCGCAACGGCGAGCCGTCGCTTCTTTCCATGCTCGCAGAGCCATCCCCTACGCGTCCTCTGCCGCAGCAACTTCAGCAGCAAGAAGCAGAGGCCAACGGAGCCCAGGAACCACCGCTCCCACTCACGTCACCAACGTCGTATACAGCTCAAGTGCCACCAACATTTGAGAATGACCGCCAGTCGCTCACAGATCAAGTCGCACAATTCCGGTGTCTCGCTGATGCGCACCACGCTGAGCAGCAGCAGCAGCTCACAAACTTGCTGCAAACGGTGCTCAGCAAGCACGACGCACTGATGGACGAGAACTTGCAGCTAAGGCGAGAGAACCAGTCGCTGCGAGCCCACCTGGAGCAGCACATGAATAGCAGTAGGTAGTGAGCCAACATCGGCGAGCCAAATTGCGTTGTTGGTGGGTGTTAAGTTACTTCGCCTTCCACTCCGTGAGTAGTGATTCCACCGCGATCTCCAAGCTTGGGACCGCCTCCATCGCTCGGGCGACCATCTCGCGCTGATTCCGCATCAGCCACGCCACCGTTTCCGCGTGGCCTTTGCCGACGGCACAGCAAAACGCACGGATGGAGCAAGTCGTCCTGTTCGCACCAAGCCACTGCAGCACGAGCAGCTGGCCTCGCTTCGCAGCGATGTCTGCAAGTGGAGACTCGTTTTCCCCCGTCTTGTGCTGAAGCCACGCGATGACCTCGACGTGGCCCTTTTGGGCAGCCACCGTGTCGGCGCGTCGCCAAATCCTATGACAGAACGCCCTGTGAGCCGCGAGACCATGATTGTCGAGGTACCGCTCGACGCTCTGTAGCACACTGAGGTGGCCGTGCTTTGCCGCCGTCCACACGGCCGTGCGGAACGTCGCGAGTTCCTCTGAGCGGCTGAACATCCACTGGAGAAAATCGACATGGTGGTACTTGGCCGCCCATCGAACAATGCGTGTTGTCTCGTCTTCCACCAGCTCGAGTCCCTCCTTTTGCTCGAGAAACCACTGGACCAGCGAGACATCGCGCGTCGAATCGAGCAACACATCGAGGTTCTGGAACGAGAACAACACCGGGTGGCCGGTCTTCTCCAGCGCCTGGAGCAGCTCCGTGGAGCGCGTTCGAATGGCCCACACGGGGATCCATTCGTACTGCATGCAGAGCTGAGGTGGTAGCGCCAGTAGTAGGTGACGCGCCGCCTGGATGACTTTCGCTCTGGGCTGGGAGGCGACGGCTGCCCATTGGAAAAG
>JAADXJ010001102.1:0-10985 GCA_023337735.1 Pythium biforme
GAAGGTTAGACCGACGGTCTCGGGGTTCAGACTGCCAAGCGCTCGGCCACCGCAAACCGCGGTTCGGCCGCTTGCCCCCGAACCCCGACCGGAGGCCGCCGACACGCGGGCAACCACCGGTGAGAACAGAACCGTTCTACACTGTCATGTAGAGCGGACCCACAAATTTACTCCCTCCGCTCGGTCCCACGTGGAGTGAGTGACCTTCACCATCGGGACAAGAGATCATCACTCACGTTTGCCGACCCACTTTATGTCTAGTTCACGTAATAAATGTACTCTGAACGGCCGCGCGCCACAGCTGGCTGGGTCGGTTTGGTGCTACTACTGTCATTCGAATGTCTACGCCAGCCTCTTTTCGTAATACAACGCTGTCGCCAGTGCCTTGAACACCCCACGCGCCTCTCATAATGAGTTAGTTGCAGTTCGCCCTCTCAGCGGCCGCGACGGAGGGAACCTTCGCACGCCGGCCGCCATTGCGGCTCGGACGGCAGTCCACAATCTCACTCGTCAGCCCCTCCGACGTTAGCGACCGCCCGACGCTCCCGATGGCGCTGGTCGTGAGCTCGGCGCCGCTGGCCGCGCTCTGGTCCAATGCCGAGAAGCGACCGGCGGAACGCGCGGCGGCCACCAATGCCAACTCCCAGTCCTCGTCGCGGCGCACGTCGAGCGGCAGCAGCGGCGCCGACACGCTCGGGAGCAGCACCGGTAGCGCCAGCTTGAGCACGCAGGAGAGCGGCAGCTCGAACGCCAGCAAGTCGGCCAAGCAGCACAAGCTGCGCGCGCGCCACAAAGGCGCCGACATTGTGCTCCACGTCCAGGACTGCGCGTTCGCGCTCCACAGCCGCGTGCTCAAGCGCAAGTGCCGCATCCTGTACAAGTTCATCACGCAACTGCGCACGAAGAACGCCGTGGGTCTGTTGGCGAGCGGCGCCGGTGGCGACGACGACGACGAACTCGAACCGCTGCCGCTCTACGGTCTCCCATCAGCGCACATCCACCATGGTGGCCAAGGCGACAACGACGACAACGACGAGGACTTTGCTACCAGCCGATTGAGCTCGCGTGTTCAACAGTTTGCCCTGCGGCAATGCGATCCGCGACGCTCGTCTCGGTATGCGACTACCACGCCCACGCACCGCCACGCGTGCTGCCCGCTGCTGCCACGCAACCAACTCTCGGAGCGCGCCACGCACGCGGCTTCTCCTCGCTCGGCACGGTTCTCCAAAGTGTGCTGCATCGCTCATAAGCGGGCGGAAGAAACGACGCCGCCGAGTGACCGAGAAGAGTTCAGTCCGGGCAAAGAAAACTACGGCAGCGCGGTGTCTTTGGCAATATCGACCGTGCGTTCTCGGCCACTGCCACGCGTGGCGCTCGCGCCCAAAATGCCGTTCGCGAGCGCAAGCGGCCTGCGTATAGGGTCTCTACGAGCCAGCACCGCCGCGTCCACAATTTTGAACACCAACGTCCCAGCGGGTGCCGGCTCGAGCCCGTCGTCCAGCTCGTCTCCGCGCGATACTCGCGCGTGTGTTGCACCCGACGCTTTTGCTGTAGAACTCGTCGGCGCAAGTGCTGATGCCGCTGCGACGCTTATTGAGTTCTTATACTCGAGCAAGACCTCGGGTCTCCGCGAGGGAAACGCCAGGACCATCACGAGTCTGTGCAAGTGGTTCTGCATGGAAGGCCACCTACTCTACGCGGCGCTCGTCACGCGCGCGCGCGGACTCCAGTCCGCGGACCAGTGGATGGACATTGTGCTGAGCTGTACGAACCTCCGCTCTGAGGCCAAGCGGAACATCCTGATCAACTACCTGCTCGGACGGCTGTCCAAGCTCACGCCCGTTCAGTACCGCAACGTGATGGAGCAGATGCCGCTCCAGCGGCTCTCGGCCATCGACGATGCCGATTTGCTCACCCATGTGATGACGAGCATGGTAAACAACCTCCGCAGCATACAAGTCTGGGACAAGCTCACGTTCGCGCTCGAGCTCTGGCTCTTCTGGAGTTTCAACCGCCGGTTCGCCGCTGCCGTGCCGCTCGACCACCCGCACCCGGTCACCGAGCGCCAGCCCATGAGTCTTCTCGACTTTCACCACAAGTTCGTGTCGTGGGATCCCGTCATCTGCGTCCAAGATGTGAATATTTCAGGCATCGACGCGTACATCAAGCCCACGACGCTGTTCTCGTTTGGGCCGTTCGTCTACCAAGTACGGTTGGAGCCGAAGCGCAGCCCGCTCATGATATGGCGTGTCGTGCGCGCCGGCACGCCCAGTGATGTGGACGACGAGCCCGAGCGATGCCAGTTCCGGCCGGGCTTAGAGCCGACGTTTACCATTCGAGGACAGCTCACGATCCTCTACAAAGTCTCGCCCACTGGCCCACTTTTGCAAGACGATATTGCGGTGCGGTACGCGCACTCAGAGAGAGACTACGGCAAGTGGCACGTGCTCTTGGCCTCCTCTTCACCGCGCGCGAGGCCGGTTGCCTTGGAGACCAACGAGCCCGAGTCGGAGGAGAAGACCCAGGAGCCCGGCTCATCCCAGGAAGAGACTGCTCCGCTGGAGCCCGATAGTGACACCGAGATCTGCCCGAGAGGCCAGGCGCTGCGCGCTGCGTCACTGACCCCGACCGTGCTGCCGCGCACGCCGCCGTCCACGCCCACGGACAACAACAATGAGGTGAGCGGCAGCAGCGACAACTCGCCGTTCGAGCCCATGACGTCGCAACTCTCGGGCCAGTTCTTCGTGTGGGGCCACCGCATGTGCAACCTCTACCACTTTTTGCTCATGTCGACGCTGTTCTACCAGCCGGGCGAGCTGCGCTTCGAGGCGATCCAGACGCGCATGCGCGAGCTGCCCGTGGAGACGCTCGTGGCCGTGCTGCAATCCGACCGGCTGCGCGTGCCCGAGGGCGAGACGACAGTCGCTGTCGCCGTGGCCACGCTTTGTCTCTCGGACTTTGGCTCGCTCCACTTTTCGATCGAGCAGATCCGCATGCTGTTCCAGTGCGTGCGCTGGTGCTTTGTGGACCTCGAGCAGATCATGGCCACACTCGAGCACGCGCGGCGTGAGCTGCAGTTGTACGAGTTGGTTGAGACGCAGTTGCGCGACCACTACTATCATGGCAGCACGCCGCGGCGCTCGCCGTGGGGCGTCGACGACGACGCCACGCCGTACCGCGCGACGACGACGCTCGTCGAGTT
The DNA here is from genome assembly GCA_023337735.1 of Pythium biforme. NCBI lineage: Eukaryota > Oomycota > Peronosporomycetes > Pythiales > Pythiaceae > Pythium > Pythium biforme. The sequence continues at coordinate 3,203 of JAADXJ010001102.1, forward strand.
CCAGATCGAGGCCGGCGACCGCTCACTCTCGCCCAGCAAGTTCCTCTTCTCACAAGAGTGAGAGGCTGAAGGAAAACAAATGTAGGAAAACGAATTGTTGGATTTTGAGATCACGCCCACGCCGCCGCCTAAGAATGTCCGCGCGCTGAAATATATCAGGATAGACCACGGTTAGTCCACCCAGCGGTAAGCTACTGTGTAGCCATGATCACGAAATGGCAATCCGGTCCACTTCAACATGCGGCGCAACGCCAGCCACACAAACAAGAAAACGAAAAACACCAATTGAAAAAACAAGAGGATAGGCGTTCTCTGTTTCCTGTCGGACCGGCCCACATCGTGCCTATGGACAATACAATCTGGAGTGCCTGCAAGGACGAGGTCTCCCGTCACAATCCAATTTGCGTCGGCGCGAAGAAGCAGAAGCAGAAGCCAGCAGAGCAACGGCAACGTAATGCCGTTCGACCATTTCTACGCGTCTTTCGCGGCGGTGTACGCAGACGGCAATGATGAAGGCGAAGGCAGCGACAACGGCCGCGACGAGAAGGTGCCCTATGAGCGCCAACTACCGCCGGTGGAGCATTCAGCCAGCCACCGACGCAGCGGCAACGCGCGCGGTGTGCCTTACCGCGGACGCCTCCACTTTCCAGTGGAGCAGCTGCAGCAGGTGTACCACTTGCCGCTGAAAGAGGTCTGATTTCCCTCCTCCCCATGGCGACGAATGGCAAACGAACGTTGACGATGTGCGTGCGCGTGTGTGTGGGAACAGGCCGCGTTGGAACTCGGCATCTGCGAGGCCGCGCTCAAGCGCATTTGCCGCCGCAACCACATCAAGAAGTGGCCCTTCCGCCAGTTGCAGTCGGTCATGCGGCGCATCGAAGAGGAGTCGCGTCTCGTCGCCATGCACCGCGTCTTCCGTAACAGTCTTGTCGCGGTCGACAACGCCGATTCGGAACGCTTTCTGCTTCCGCACGAGCTCGAGGTTCACCGTAATGCGAGCACGATGGAGGCTCAACTCGAGCGTGAGCAACGTCAGCATGCACTGCGCGTACAGGAGCTGAAGCGGGAGCAACAGATGATCATCGAGACGGCTCATTTGGTGCCGGCGACTCCGCCCAAGCACTGTCGTCATGACGAGGTCGACGAGTGCCAAGAGCAACCGTTCGAGACGCCTTCGTCCGTCATCATGATGAACGCGATCAGCGTGGACGACCCTCTCGACATGCTCGCGAGCCTCTGCGCGTCCGAGCTCTCGCGTACGCTTGGAAAGGTAACACATACACTGCCTGGAGATTGACAACATGGAATTAACTGTGAGGAGACCGCGGGGAAACACGAACAACAGGAAAGCCTCAAGCCCCGCAGCACATTCCATGACGACAGCGACATCCACTCCGTGGAAATCCTCTCGTGCCTGATGACCAAGGCCCCCCAGGAAGTGTGATCGTGCGGTGCAAAATGCCACCAGCACATGTGTCCCCCATGGCGATCGACCGCAAAGCCATCGACCTCTAAAACGTAATGCAGAGAGATGATGAGAACTCGGTTCTGGGTTGCCTGCGCAGCGTTGTGCCATTCTGGGTCGGTACCCCTTACCTCTGATAGATGATATCTAATCCCGGCCAGATATATCCACGTCATCTGCGTGCGCACAGTTTGCAACAACCCAGGAACGAAAATGATTGCAGAGAATGTGACCAGCGCCCCGCCTTCAACGTGCATGCACTTTCTCATGCACGCTACAGTCATCTGGTGTCTCTTGGCCCAACTTCGACTTTGAGCCACAAGATCCGCCCCTTCCCCGGGATGGCGACGACCCATGACGCATCTCCGCAACGCACTTTTGTTGTACCGGTACAACAAACAGAACGCTCTGCGGTATCCTCTATGAAGTGGCGTGGGTCCACAGTGTAAACAGTCTCTTCGCATGACTGTTTACACAAACCGTTGCGTGTCGGTTAGTGTTTGGTCGCGCCCCACGATAGACCGCAGATGAAACAGCCTCGCTTTCATAATCTTGGCATCATCGTCGCGATTTATCGGATACCGTGGTGATCGGGATGTGATCGAAGTTCCATGCTGAACACCCGGATTTCTTTAGGTTGGCCGGAACTTCCGGGCCTGAGGACTAAACAGCATATTGTCAAGGAGAGAACCAAAACACGAAAACTATCTCAAATTTAGAGACCGTACATTTCCTCAAAACATATCCACGATCTACGTACCGTACTACAAAATTGACATACATCTACGCATGAAAAAACAACGTCGCCACCTCAGAGCATGATCGTGTCCTCGTTCTCGAGCATACACAGCAGCGGCAGTTGCGAGAAGGTCATGGCCGCTGCCGTCATGTTTGCGCGCTCGATCTCGTCCTGCTCGATCTTCACGGCGCACAGCGCGAGCGACTGCAACGCCTGGCGCATCGCCTCCTGCGTGGCGCGGGTCTCGCCTGCAAACGCTGAGTGCGCCTCGCGCCGCCGCGACGACGACTGCTCCTTCTGCTTGGACACCATCGCCGCCTGGCGAACTGTGTTGGGCTTCTTGGCAGCCTTGGCCTTCACGGTCGATCGACGGGCAGGGGTTTTTGCGGCGCTGTTGCGTTCCTGGATCTCCTTGGTCTTGTTGGCGCGGTACGGCCAGTTGAACTTGCCGCGCTTGCAAATGCGCTTGAGCGTGATGACTGCGATGCCCAGTTGCTTTGCAGCCTCCTTCTGAGAAATTTGGAAGAACGGCTCGAGCTCTTCCTTGGTGTAGTGGAACAGCACGCGGCTCTTGCGCTGCTTCGACGGCTTGAGCGACTTCTTCTTGAACGACAGCGCGCGGCCGACGCGGCGAGCACTGCGCGGCTTGTCGGCGCACTTGGCCGCCGAGTGAACAGGGCTGCGACTGGGGTAGGCGACGGTGATAGACATGGTTGATGGTGGCTTTGATGGGAAGCAGACAGCTTGTGGGTGATGGAGCGCAAGTTGTGGAATGAGCCCTTGCTTGAACCGACGCGTTCTTGAGTCCACTCTTCAGAGTGGAGAAGGAGGGGAGGAGGGGAGGAGAGGATAGAGTGGAGGAGGCCAACAGGTCGAGGTAACTAGTGGAGACAGAGGGGAGATGCGCACGCGTGTGAACAACGCGTCTAGAGCTGCCACCGGTGCCGTGAGCAAGTGTAGTGCCTGATGCTCCGAGCGGATCCCGTGGCTGGTACTCGAAGTGGCCAGTCGTTGCGAAGTGTGGAGGTCCCATCTGCGCGGCTAGCGCGAGCCCTCGCTTGAGGACGCGAGCCCTTTCGCCCAGAACCGTTATTCCCTCTTAGACGCCGAGCACACAAGATTGACAGCGCACTCGCAAGGCATCATCTCGGGTCGAACCAGTCCATCTCATTGTCATACGTACCTACAGTAGCGTGTGCGCGCGATGAGAAGGGTTATTAGACCAATCTGTTTTGCGGCTTGCGGGTTCCTCATTTGCTGCTCCATGCGCCTGTCGCTGGCGCGTTTCGAAGATCCACAACGTCCAGGAAGCCAGGGCACCCAACACGCCAAAGCGCATGGTGTCGATAAAGTGCTTACACTCCTCCCTCCAAATTCGAAGAGATAGGCAGCGAGACCCGCTGTTTGCTCGCATCATCTTCGGTACGAACCACAGAGTCGTCAGTTGTGGACATCCACAGATTTGTGTTGGCCTCAAACTCGACCGCAGAAAACTGGGGATACATATGTAATCAAAGACTTTGATTACCAGTCTTTCCGGTGAAGTGGGTCTGGGGATCCGCGCACCATCGCTCCGGCAAGCGCCCCAGTATACACGAAGCTGTTGGATGCTTGAACAACAGAGGCAACGTGTTCTTCAAGAGTGGCGTGGTTCAACGACACCAACTAGTATCTTGACCGGTCCGTTTTATGTGTAGAATAGCGGAAAGGATGGATACAAGTGGACGCTTCGCTCGTTTCTCAGTGAAGAGCGCCTTTGTACAGGTCGCGGTAGATCTGGAGAATGCGCGAGCATGACGACGTGACGACATTCGTGCACGCCCTTTCACAGGCAACGCGTGTCGCAGGCACAGGCGCTTCGTGCTCGTAGGCCTTGCAGGCGCTTACGCAGCTCACACCCTCGGGGCACTTGGTCGCTGTGGCAATTGCCGCCAGATCCATCTGGTCGCAAGTCAACTTCGTCACGCTAATCGATCCGTACGAGCAACCGTTCATACACGCCGTGTTTTGCGGATCTCTGCTCCTCGAACAAAGAACAAAAATTTAGACTTCTTCACATAAGCCGGGGAGAATCAAGGAGACCAACCGAATGCAGAACTTGCGGCAGGTCTCCTCATGCCACCGCGTTTGGACGCCGCGAACGCGGCAGCGCGCGCGGAGTAGATCGATGGCCGCTGGATCGATGGCTGATAGCTTGGTAGAGGCGGTGGTGGCCGGCGCGGGAGGAATCGCTGCTGTAGAGGAGAGATGGTCGTGAGCTGGCGTCGTCACGGGAGCGTCGGGCGCGCTCACAGTCGACGTGACATTCGCGGTCGCCAACGGGAAGAACCGTTCTTTGAGCACCGCTAAATTCGCCAGATCAGCATGGTTCCAGACCGACCGGGCTGACCACGCGACACCGCCGACCGCCAAGAGCGCGAGCAGCATCAACCCGACGTATCCGGAGATCTTCTTGTACCGCTTGGCCGGCTCCATCTCCTGCCAGTAGTTGTCGGCCTCCTGCTCCCACAAGCTGTTCGAGCGCTGTTTGGGCTCGCCATGCTTGGTATTACGCCGCGTCAAAGTCGCCATCGTTTTCCTGGATTTCTGAGCCGTCAATCCACAATCCTAGCCGCACATTAAGGAAAACGTTAGTCTCCGGATCTCCGCTCTCACGCCGCCTTCATAACGTCAGCGTATAGTCCATGCACGCACGCACACCGCCCGGTGATGGGTTTCCTTGGTTGGGTCTCGCTGTGCTTTTGAGCAGCCCCGGCGTTTGGGCCAGCACACCGCGTGCCGAGTGTGATCTGATCTGCCGTGGTCTTGGCCGTCGGATAGGAAAACCCATTTTTGGATATACCCATTCCGGACTGTAATTTTAGTCCTCTGACGTGCCCCCCAAATCCGGCAGTAGCCAGCTGGAAGATTCCTCGACCATGAGTCTTGAAAGATACGCCCCAGCAGCAACCCAGATCAGAGTCGGCTCTGTGTTGAAGTCTACCAGACGGTCGCAGTTGTGGCCGTCACGACCGTCCAAAGTGGCTGCTCCCCAATCGCCATCGCGACGTCTCCTCTCCATCGGGCGATTCGTGTGACGGTCCGCGATAGTCTCTGGACATACGTCGTGCTTTAGCGGCATCTTGAACGACGAATTCGTTTCTTCGCTGGACCCTTCGGTTTCGCGCGTCGTGGACCTATCGCGCGTCAACGGGCCGCTGTATAAGGAGCCCACGCACCTTGGTTCTGGGTCACCAACGCTCTCGGAGCCGCCTCCGGCTCCTTCGAGATGGTCGCCTCGGGTGCCTGACCACGTCGCCCTGTCGCGTTGCACCCATCGAACGTGTGGCTTTCGATGGCTGTCCGCCATCTTTTCCCGCGCGCCCGTGGTGAGGTTTTCACTTTTGAATTTCCCGCCTTCCACACCCACCCACGGCCGACACACCCACGGCGCGATGGACACGCCCGCGCTCGTGCTCTTGCTGCGTGCGACGGCGACGGCCACGACGGCGACGCCGACCACGCGCAGCGCTCAAAAGACGCGCGTCGTGTACGACTTCCCCGCGGAAACACTCGTGCGATACATGCACTTGCGGCAAGACGAGGTGCGTGCTCGTGACGACGACCGTGTTGTTGACTGGTAGGCAAGGGAAGGGACGCGTTGACGCGTTCTTGGGATTGGTTTTGTAGGCGGCCAAGGCGCTCGGGGTCGCGACGATCACGCTGAAGCGCATTTGTCATCGGCGGCAGATCCGCTGGCCGTATCGCGCATACAAGACCCAGATGCAGCGCCTGGCAAGGGCGAAGAAGCTGGACGAGATGAAGCTCGGCACTGCGCTGCTGCAACGCGCAGAGAGAAGACCAGGGCTCCCGTCGTACTGCGTGTACTCGCGTCCCGTGAGCGCGGAAGTGCCTGCCTTGGCGGCACGACCGAAGCAAGTGCAGCACTCGACGCAGCAACCGAAACTCCCGAGCCTCACAGAAACGCTGGGTTCGCTCGCTTCAGCGTACCCGCGGGTCCCGTTTCCAGCCAAAGAGCGCCCACACTTGTGCATGGTCAGTAACCAGCCGCTTGCAGAGCCAGCCCCGAGGTTGCCGAAACTCAACGTAGTCAACACGACAGCCACCTTCCAGTCGCCCACATACGCCACTAAGTCGCCTAGGTCGCAGTCGCCGCCTGTGCTCAGTCCCTCGAGGCCACGGTTCGGACTCCTCCCGTCCATCGATTCGAGTCGGCTGGTGCCGCGCGCCATTGGCCACGTCTAGTTTTGGTGGGAGCTCGTGCATCTTTCTGGCGTGTCCAGCGCCTGTTCGTCGTCGTGTCATCGTTGTCAGTCACGTCGCACGTGTCCACCATGGTAGAGAATCTGCGTGTAGCTTGTTATTCGTCATTTTAATCCACTCCACTGGGCACCGATGAACTCGTAGTTACTGGCGCTTGAGCTCGAGGCCAATCGGGACGTGGTCGCTTCCATCCACGTTCTGCCGAATGAACGACGTTTCCTAGCAAAGCAAAACCCAACGTCACGGTCCATAAGCACCGAGACCCACCCACAACAGAGAAGCAGTGCACGTACCACGCGGTCAAGCAGCGACTTGGAGATCACAAAGTAGTCGAGCCGCCAGCCCTTGTTCTTGGCCTTGGCGTTGAAGCGGTACGACCAGTACGTGTACTGTGTCGTCTCCGGGTTCAAGTGGCGGTACACGTCCACAAAGCCGCTCTCCAAAATCTCCGTGAAGCTCTCGCGCTCGGCGTCCGTGAAGCCCGGGCTCTTGTTGCGCTACATGCCACACAACACGGAGGGACGACTCATGAGACTGACGAGTTCCAGCAGGGAGCGAGAGAACGCCGCAACGTACGTTTCCCTTGGGGTCGTGAATGTCGATCTCCTGATGCGCGACGTTCAGGTCCCCACACCAGACCACGGGCTTGGTTTCTTCAAGCTCCTTGAGGAGCTTGAGCATGGCCTTATCCCACTGCTCCGTGCGGAAGCTCAGCCGGTCGAGCTTCATGCCCGAGTTGGGCACCTGTGCGAGACATGCAGATCCAGGGCGTGAGCTCCATCCTCACCATCCTTCCTGCTCACGCAACAACCTCAAGCACACGTACGTAGGTGTGGACGAGCCAGAACGTGTCGAACTCGAGCGCGAGGAAGCGGCCTTCGTCGTCGGGCTTACCCTCGACCACGATCTCGTCGCGCACGCTCAACGGCTTGGTCTTGCTCAGCACGGCCGTGCCGGCGTACCCTTTCTTGGCCGCGCTCGACCAGTACTGGTACTCATACTGCGGCAGCATGTCCTCCAGCTACACAACTCCTTAGTTAGACCCCTGCACGCGTACAATCCCCCCATACATGACGACCTCGTACCTTCTGGAGCTCGTCAATGTCGATCTTGGTCTCGCTCAGGCATATCACGTCCGGGTCTTCCTGCGCGACGTACGCGCGCAGGCGGACCGAGTCTTCTTTCTTCAACAACGCGCGCAACCCGTTCACGTTCCACGCGACCAGCTTGAGCGCGTCGGCGGTTTGCTTGCTGGACGTGACGCCCTCAAACTGGGCGAACGCCGCGATCTTCTTCTGCAGGTCAGCGCTGAGCGC
>JAADXJ010001103.1:0-10980 GCA_023337735.1 Pythium biforme
CCGATCCGGACGCACAGTGTGCTGCGAGGCGACTCGCTCGACCCCTCCCCCGAGTCCGAGCCGCACAAACCCGGGTTCTGGAACTTTTTGATTGGACAGTTGGCGGATCCAACGGTTCGCGACTTGATCATCCGGCCCGCTCGGCCCCTCCACTCCCCTCCACTCGCATGGCCAAATCTCCCAGTCTGCTCAGCCTCCGGATTGGTGGCTGGACTCCGGCCATCGAACAACGCGCAGGTCCTTGGCCTCGCAAACGTTCCAAGGGAAGAAAACGTATTTAGAACACAACTTGGGTATTTTTTTTCATGGGTTCGACAGACAGGCATGCCTGCGAAGGTGGGTACGCTCTGGGTCTAAAATATTGTTTGGGCAGGATCCGGGGTCAATCACCACGGGCTATTGACAGAAGTGGGTCTATCCAGAAGTGACAGACAAAAGAGGATCAAGTGTGACAGAAGTGGTTTCTCTGTCAGAATGTTTTTATCTTCATCGCCGCTGATCGCAAAGCCGCGCCCGCTCCGCTGCGCTAGAGCGCTCCCTAACCGCAACCTCCGCTTTGCTGCGGTACTCCCGAATAGATAGATCCTCCCTGTTAGTGCATGCAGTCCGTGCTACGCGCCGCGCGCCTGACCTCCGCTTCGCTTCCGTAGGGCTCCGCTCTCTACGCGCTCTGGGTGCCCCCTTGTTCAAAGTGCCACCACTTTTGTCATTTCTGGTCCTCTGTTGTCTCCCCGTTCTGCATAGAACCCACTTTTGTCAACCATCCCAATATCCGGCTTGCGAAAAAAGCGTCTCGAGGGCGATGGATTATTGTTTTGCGTCAGAATGTTCTGGGCTGAACATTCGTGGAACCGCCTCCCTCTTCAAACGAATGCCAGCTGGTCTAAAGGCAACACAAAAATGCTGATGCTGCCGTTTCAGGAAGAAGAAAAAAAACGAAACGCTCCCTACTTCCCTCTCTCCGCTGGATGAGCCATCTGGGATTTCCAAAGCAACGGGCCGAGATCCACACCAGAGGCGTGCGTGCAGCAGTTGTACCTACCTGTCTGCCCACCTCCGCTCCCCTCCCCTCCACTCTGCTCCGCTCCCCTCCTCTCCACGTGACGCAGGGCGTCCCCCAACGCGGGAGGAGGGGAGCTGAGCTCCTCGCTGGCCTCGGTTCAACTTGCGCCCGGAAGGGATGCGTTGACTCGCCTAGTCTGGCGTGGCTCTTCCCAGCCTTTCACACCCTTCAGCTCACTTTTCATTCGGAGATCCGACGCGCAATTCCGTCCTAAAGGACACGGCTGCACCCCGTCCCACAAGTCACACGTGGCCCTCCCTCCATTCCGCTCCTCCTTCAAAAGCACCACAATGCGCATGCGATCGGCGTCGTACCCCAGCACCAAGGCCACGACCGAGGTCGCTTCCTCTTCCTCCGCGTCCGCGTGCTCTCCCAAGAAACCCTCGACGGCCACGCGCGTCCCCAAGTTTCTGCGCTGCCTCTACGACATCCTCCATGGTGAGGACCAGAGCATCCTCGCGTGGTCCAAGGACGGCACCCACTTCCAGATCTTCACCACGGCGCGGCTCGAGGCCGAGATCCTGCCCAAGTACTTCAAACACGGCAAGTTCGCGAGCTTCCAGCGCCAGCTTAACAACTTTGGCTTCCGCAAGTGGACCAAGACCCAGTCTAACGTCTGCACCTTCAGCCACCACCACTACGTGCGCCGCCAGCCGCAGCAGCTCGTCGAGCTCGTGGCCGTGCAAAACGAGACCGCCGTCGCGACCGAGACCGAGAGCGCTGCCATGGCCCCATCGCTGTCGCCGCAGCCGCAGCCGCTTGGCAAGCGCAAGCGCAGCGAGAGCACGTCCTGCGACGCGGCCAAGGCCGCCCCCACAACCCCCAAGGCCATCAAGCGCGAGTGTACCGCTGGTAGCCAGGGCCGCCCGACCAACCTTCCGCTGATCAAGGTCGACCCATCGGCGTTTGACTTTGAGGTCGAGTCGTGGAACCTCATGGCCGACATCCGCCCGCTTGAGTGGGCCGCCAAGTCGCGGCTCGCGGCGATCAAGACCGAAAGCGGCAACGAGACGCCCACCAGCGCCGCGGGCTTTGCCGACATGGCCTTTGACTTCACGCTCGAGGAACTGGACGACATCTTGCTCACGAGCGCGAGCGGCGACCGCGCCGACGAGCCGGTCGATGCGCGGCTCGTGAACGACTGGTACGGCGTCGAGCCGCCGCTCGCGTGGGCCGATAGCGCCGAGCTCTTTGGCAAGGCCGAGCTCGAGATGTACATGCAGGACACGGAGCTGTGGGCGACCCACTGAGCTTCCCATTCTCTCCACTCCTCTGTCGCGTATGAAAACAACCAAGCCCACCGCTGTATATTAGCGTTGCCTCCTCTCCTGCCTCGGGAGCCCCAACCAAATTTTGTGTACTCTAAGTGAAAATCCATGTACCCCCATTGTGCCATTACTCATTCCCATCAACAATGCAGTTCTGCATATCCAGCAACTCGGGATCTAGCATCCAAAGGAAGGGCCCGTCCCCCACCCCGCGAACAGAGTCGACATCCAGCGGCAAAGCGATGCGTGTCACTTGGCCATCGCCGCCGTCGCTTCGGCCTCAGCTGCGTGGAGGGAGCGAGCGCCGGGGCGGCGTATCTCGTCGGAGGAATTCGCCGGCAGGGGGAGCCAGCAGGGGATTCGAGATCCCGACCGTTGGACGTGCGCGCATGTTCAACGCCCCCGGAAACGTTCCGATAAGATTCGAATTTTTGTTTTTGTTTGGAGTCTGTTGAGCACTCTGGGTTCCGACCCGTGGCGTAAACCCAGCGCATGAAAATCCGAGTCGAATGGGTTTTGTCGGTTTCTTTTTTTTTACCGTTGGTGCTGGGACGTCATCCAGATTCCCGCTTGCCGACTGAGCGGGCCCGGAGCTCTTGACGGACACTACCGTATCCGCCCACTAAAAAGCGTTGTGAGTCTGCTTGGCCCTTTTCGCTTCTGACGACAGTCGCCTCTTCTCTCCGGATCAAACGTTCAAGGTTCTATTTTTCTCCTACGGTACAGTACCAGTACCGGTACCTCCCCCGCAAAGCAACCCATCCTCCGATCCAACAGTCCAGAGGTCGCGACCCTTGGCGCCAGGCGACCTTTCGACCATTTCTCTGTTGCCACAGAAACCAGGGATCTCTTGTGCATTTCTGGATACATACCGGTACGCTCGCTGGGCCATCCAGAATCTGGATTTCCACACGGTCGTCGGCACCGCGCGCCTGCTGAGAGAATCACGACCCTCCGGGGAGGCGCCTCGCCGAATTGGATCCGTCAGCGTCATGGCATGTGGTCCTGTCGTGTGGCCATCAGATGCGACTCCAAAGAACGAGCCCCTTGGAGCCCGCCTGAATCGGTGTCGCAACAGGACCCGCCCGCTCAATCGACTGGTCACCATCAGGTGGCCACGCTGGTGCTTCATGGGGCGGCTCTCCATAGCGCTGTTCAGCGACCGTCTGAACGTCCATGCGATGTACAGTGGTCTGACTACATGGAGTGTCATGGCCTGAACGCATTGTCGTGCTACATGGCAGAATAGCAAAGCGGCGATGTGCTGTCCAGCGAGGAAATGTGACGTGGCATGTGAGGAAATTTAGACCGGTCTATACTTGTATGTGCGATCTTCGTTGAGTTTGTTGGTGTAGAGTATTCCTAACTGCACTGATTTGACTAATGCCACAAGTGGATGCGTGACATATACTTAAAGAAGTACAATCGTCACCACCATCTCGTTTCCAGACTACAGTGAGTCGTGAACCTGATGACACTGATGGGATTCTCATGCGACCGACCGAGCCTTGAAGGCTCGAGATGCCCACGAAAAGCCTAAAGCCAGGCCGCGAGCAGAACATGATGCACAAGACGACCACCGTGTTTGTTGTTCACATGACTTGAATGTACGGATTGACTCCGTGTTAAATATTGACATCGAAAAGAGACATAATAGGGAAACAACACGCGGCAATGGCACGACACAGGCGCAAGCGCCGACGGAAATTAGTTGTCGGCGAGCACCTGCGCGGCGAGATCGAGCAGCAGCTCTTCGCTTTCGAGCGTCTCGGCCTCGCCCAGCGTGCAGTAGAGGTGGCGCATGTTGCGCGGGCCGCGGTTCGCGATACGCGTATCGACCGCGAAGCCCGAGTAGACCGACCACTTCCAGAGACCGGTGGTCGCGTTCTGGATGCGCGTCGAGGCGGGCGCCACGGCAGGCTTGACGACGACCTCCTCCTTGGGCTTGGCAACCTGGGTCTTTCCCTTCTGGCGTTGTTGCTGACGGCTCTGCTTGGTGAGGCGCTTGATCTGCTCCGCGCGCTCGAGCATCAGGCGCATTTCCTTCGCGCCAATGTCCTCAACCTCGGGCTCGTCTTCGTCGTCCGATGAGCCACAGGTCGACGCGTTCGACGCGAGCTCGGCCGGGTCCGAGTACGAACGCGCCTTGACGTCCAGCGGCAGCTCAATCACGACGGTCTTGGTGACCGCCTGCATCTTGCGGCGCGGCGCACGACGCGCGTTGGTGTTCTTGCGCTGCGTCGGCTTAATCGGTGTCGTGAGCTCCAAGGCAGCAGTGACGGGCTCAATTGTCAACTGGACGATGGTCGAGTCGACGGTTTGTTCCGGAGCCTCGGTTTCCGGGGCTGGCGTCCAGAACTGATCCACGACCTTGGAAATGGCAAAGCCCAGGAATCCAGAGACGGCGGCGGCCATGATGATTGTGGTGGTGCTGTGGAGGGAGTAGTGGATGCGGGGAAGGAAATTGAGATGTGTGAGTTGATGCCCGGCGCGAACATCCCTTCATACCAGATCCCTGGATCCCCCAGATCCTCCTCCCTCCGTAAAGTCACACGCGTCCGGAGTGTCGCGCCGATCATCGGCAAAATACTGTTCCACACCGGCTGGGTGGGACCCGAAGTGGCTCCATTTCTCACCGGATTTTCAGGTGCTTTGGTGAGCGGCTAAACAGGTGGTGGCTCACTTGCACTGTCTATCTGAGCGCGGACCGGCAAACTGCAAGACACCTTAGTTGATGTGTCCCATAATCGTAATTTTTAGATTGTGTTGTCGCATGATCATTGGATAAAATCACAGATGCTGCCCCAACGACAGTGACTCGGTAGAGGCCTGGAACAGGAATTGGCTTGCTTGGTTCCTGCGATCCGGAACCAGAATCCGCCCAGCTGGATGGCCGATGTGCGGCTACGAGCGCAGTGGTCTGAAGCGCCCAGTCGACAATGCCTGCTTCCCGACGGGGAGAGAAGTTGACAGGCACGACGATGGACATTCGGCGCTGCAGCGTCCACCAGATAGACGCTGCCTCCAAGTTTTAGTTCCCGGTCGGTAGAAATCGATCCGCCACGCTCTACGTAACGTCCAGAGCAGCCATTGACCCCCGCCAGGAGGTTAGTCCCATCGCCGTGTTGAACCTGCTGGTGGAGCCATCATCCGGAGATCTCTTCATTGTCTTCCGGATCCTTCGTCCGGCAACTGAGCCTTGGTCCAAGGATATCCAGTTTACTCGGTGCGTCGAGTGCTCGGACGATTCTACGCTGAACGTCTTCCGCTCTGTCGAACATGGCTTCAAAACGATCAACATTACAGTCGACAGAGGACGTTTGCTACGCACTACAGTCCATGCTGGGCTGAAGGAAGTGACTCTTGACGACGACGGCCTGACGATCTTCTCTCGTTGCCTGAGCAAGTGTGGGACGGCAATACTGCGTCCGTAGAGCAAACGCGGATGAGCCGAGTCGCTGGATTAAGCGGACGCTGGTGTTTAGGTCCATCTCGCATGTTCGTGGTGAGTGATGCTTTGAGCTGCTTTTGCTTTCGCATCACTCTGTTGGCGTTGGTTCATCCCTGGATCTTGGTGCATCCAGCGTCGTTATCTCGCGCCACTCTGCTTTGGATAGACCACCGCTTGGGCCACACAGTATGGACGTCGTCGTTGGTTTTCGGCCTTGTCTATCCGAGCCAGACCCGTCCGTCCAGACTCTGCCAGTCTCGCGAGGAGTCGTTGAATCTCGTGGGTGCTCTCACGGACGCCACAAAACACAGGATGAGTTCCTCCAAACAGATCTACTGTATCTCTGCATGGAAAGTATCAGCAGTGTCCGCGTCGTCGTCGTCGCGTCGGAAGATGGACAACATGGCTACACTTGCCGGTGGGCACTGTACCGTCACGTAATTACAGGGCACTGAGGTCCACTGAGGTCCGACCACAACACAGCGATCGGTTGTGGGGGTTCAACATGAAGCTGTCGTATGTATCTGCATATTTTTGGGGGTTCGTTCGTGTATCGGTCGCGAGGCCAGCACCTCGTAAATGTGTGGATCGTCGGTCGCTTATTTCTTCTGCTTCTTGGACTTGGACGACGAGCTGGACGAGCTCGGTGCGCTGCGCTTCTTGCTACTGCTGCTGCTACTTCCGCTCTTGCTCTTGGACGAGGAAGAAGAAGACGACTTGGTCTTGCTGGAGCCGCTGCTGCTGCTCTTCGACTTGGACTTGGACGACGACGACGACGAGCTGCTCTTCTTGGCCTTCTTCGCGAGCTCGTCCTCGTCCTTGCTGTGCTTGGTCTTCATCTCTTCGTTCTCGCGCTCAATCATGCGCGTGAGCAGCTCGCCGCGCTTCTGCAGCTCCGCGATCGTGCGTGACTTAAAGAACCAGTCGAAACGGAACTGCCAGGCCTTGCGGATCTCGTCGCGGATCTCGCTCCAGTGTTCCAGCGGCCCGTACTTGTTCATCATCACGACGAGGAACACGTCCTCCTCCATGGTGTAGCCCTTGCTCTTGTAGCCGCTCGGGTACTGCAGCTTCATGTCCCGCAGCGCGTTGTTGTAGCGGCTACACTTGCGCGCGAGCGCCTGCTTGACGACTTCATTGCGCTCGAGGCGCTTCTCACCGCGTTCGATCTTCTCAATGTATTTCGCGTGGTCTTGCAGCTCGCTGTACCGCTTCCAGAACGTGTCAAAGTAGCGCTCTACCTCACCAATGTCCTTAACTGCGAGCTGAGCGACCTCGGCACAGACATTGGCTTTGTCGGCACGGCCGTAGCGCTCGCAGCTCGTGATGAACTGCTTGAGGTTCCCACGAGTCCAGTCGCCAAAGCCCTCGCGCTCCAGCTTCTCAAGATCCTTGGCCTCCTTTGGCTCCATCTGAGTTTCCTCAAGCTCCTTCTCCAAAGCAGCGGACTTGGAATCGTCATCAACATCATCCTCGTCAGCAGAGTTGGACGCCGAGGCAGAGGCGTCTTCACTGTTCTCGCCCTTCTTCTTGGAGCCCGGCGCACGGCCCTTTACGCGCTGCTCTTCGGCCTTCGCCTCCTTGATCATTCGCATGAGATCCTTGCGCTTGTTCTCGATCTCGGTGCGTTTCGTCAGCAGAGCAACCACGCGTTGTTGGTTGAAAAACTGATAATCGTGAACAACCGGCACCTTGATCTGGTCCGATCCAGGCTTCTTCACCTTCTTAGCCTTAACAATACCCGCTTGCTTGCGGTAGTAGTCGTCTTCGTTGTAGTTGACCTTGCGCTCACGCTGCGGCAGCGCGATGAACGTGGATGGCATCACCTGCCCCGTGTTCGCGCCCTTGGAAAACACCTCGCCTTCGAATTCGTACAGGCTCGACACGTTCGCGTCGTCGCCACTCAGCGAGAAATTCGCAAGGTTGTGTTGCATGTCGTTGGCAATCTTGGCGCGCATCTCTTCGGTACGCTCCTCGCCCTTGGCCAAGATCGCATCGATATCGTCGTCCGTGATCATGGAGCCACGCGCGTTGAAAATCTCGTCGGCACCGAAGCGCACCATCGTCATGAGCTCGTCCTTCGAGAGCTTGCGGTTCTGCTGCGCGAGGCGGCCCTGCTGGATGATTGCAGCATCCAGATACAGCTTGCGCTCGGCACGCTCAACGATCTTCTCCTCGACAGTTCCCTCCGAGATGAAGCGGAAGACACGCACGGTCTTGGTCTGTCCAATACGATGCGCGCGATCCATGGCCTGCAGATCCACCTGTGGGTTCCAGTCCGAATCGAACAGGATCACAATGTCCGCCGTCGCCAAGTTGATACCGAGACCACCGGCGCGCGTACTGAGCAAGAACGCAAACTTGGAGCTGCCCGGCTCATTAAAGTCTTCCATCATCAGATCACGGTCTTCACCCTTGGTCTGACCGTCGAGACGGCAGTATTCGTAGTTGAAGTACCGCAGAAAGTCCTCCAAGATGTCGAGCATCGAGGTCATTTGACAGAAGATCAGCACGCGGGAGTTCTGCTGCTTGAGACGCGGCAGCAGCCTCGAGAGCAACGTGAGTTTACCACAGTTATCCCACAGGTGCGAGCCTTCAATGTAGGGCGGTCCGGGCTCGGCGCCCTCGAAGAGGTACGGGTGGTTGCACACCTTGCGCAGCTGCATGAGAATATTGAGCAAACGAACACGGTCGCTTCCGCCAATGGCGTTCAAGTGGGTCGCATCGCGGTGGAGAATCTTCATGTACCACTCGCGCTGCATCTCCGAGAGACCGACATATAGCTTGGTTTCAATCTTCGGTGGCAGCGAGTGCGCGACATCGGCCTTGAGGCGGCGCAGCAGGAACGGCCGCAAGATCGTGTGGAGTTTCTTGATCACGTTCTCCTGGCCGTGCTCTTCGTCAACGTTGAACCACGAATCGAAATCCTCCGAATCCGTGAACACGTCCGGCAGCAAAAAGTTGAGCAGCGCCCAGAGCTCGTGGAGGTTGTTCTGGAGCGGCGTGCCCGTGATGAGCAGGCGGTGCTCGACGGTGTACTCGCGCACGACCTTGGAGAGCTTCGAGTGCTCGTTCTTAACGCGGTGGGCCTCGTCAATGAGCATGTACTTCCACTTGATCTTGCGCAGCAGCGCCTGCTCGATGATCGCGACCTCGTAACTGAGCACGAGCACTTCAAAGTCCCTCTTCTGGACCGTCTCGCGCTGCACGGCGCGCTCCTCTTTCGCGCCCATAAACTTGAACGCGCGGATCGCCGGGCACCAGCGCTTGAGCTCGCGCATCCAGTTGCCCACGGTGGACTTGGGCACGATGATGATGTGCGGGCCGTCGATCCCGCGCTCTTCCTTGAGGTACGCGAGCAGCGAGATGGACTGGAGCGTCTTCCCGAGACCCATCTCGTCGGCGAGGATGCCGTTCACGCCCGAGTCGTGGAGCCGCACCATCCAGTTGAGCCCTTCGAGCTGATAGGGCTTCATCTGGCCAAACTTGATGAGCTTGGGCTGCTGCGTGATACGCGTGAAGCGCGCCTCTTCCTCCATGGCGATGAGTTCTGTGTCGGCGTCGCCGGTCTCCTTGGCCTTGCTGCGGCGCGACTGCTTGGCGTCCTTGGATTTCGCCATCTCTTTGCCCACGGTGCTCGTGCCGCCCATGAGGAACGATGTGAACACGTCCGACTGCGCCATAAGGAACGCCATCTTGCGCTCGCGCTGCGGCTTGCCCTGCCAGGCCTCGTCTAGCTCCATGCGCTGCTTCACGGCCTCGAGGTGCTTGCTCTGGCGGTCGCGCTGTGCGTGCAGCGCCGCTTCTTCCTCCTGCTGGAGCGCCTCTTTCTCCTCCGTCGTGAGCGAGCTCTCGACCGGTTCGGCGTCGCCTTGGTCATCGACACTCGCGTCGTCGTCGTCGCCCGTGGCGTCGTTGTCCTCACCGCCGCTCATCTCGACGTCGTCGTCGTCCACGGTCTCGGCGTCTTCGTCTACACTCGCGGCGTCATGGCCGCTCAGGGTCGTTTCAGACGCTTCTTGGGCGGGCGCTTTAGACGCCTCGTCGGCGCTGCTCTCTGAGGCCGCGCTGCTGCTCTCGTGGTCGCTGCTGCTCGCGGAGGAGCTGTGGTCGTCGTCCTCGATTCGCTTCTTCCCACCCGCCATTGTTCACGTTTGGCGGTCGCTGCCTGCGGGGGGCGTCTAAAGTCTAACGAACGGCAGCGTCTAAAAACCTCCCGCACGCGAGGGGCGCGCGCTTTGCTGTTGGCGCCAAACCGCTATCTCCCACAAAGTACGAATATGGTGTGGGTCACATGAGACACGCAAGAGTGATGGTCGTGCGATTTCCCGCCCCCGTTTTTTTGGGAAAGCAAAAAATAGGCCACCAACGGGAACTGCGTGCTGGTGAGCGCCATGGCGCAATGCGTGTCCTCCTCTTACTTCTAACGTGACAACTGGCGCCTATACGATCGGCATCCACACGCACGATGTCTCGGCTCACGGTGCGTGTCGGCGGTGACGAAGGAAACGACGAGGCGCGCTTCGACGTCTCTGAAGAACCCCATGCTGCCGCGGTTGAAGTCGCCGACCTCCGCGCGGCCGTACGGCGGCGCTCGTCCATGTCCGTGGCTCCGTTGGCCATTGCAGAGGCAGCGTCCGCGATTAGCGCGATCAAGGCGCCGACGCTTGTAGCAGGGGACCAGCTCGCGCGGCCGCACTTCCTCAAAGACCGGTCCATGACCATGCGCGCCGACGCAGGGATGTCGGCGTCGAACCACTCGGCATCGTTAGCCCATCAATCCAAGGCAAGCACCTTCCTGGTGAAAATCGTCGAGAGGTCGCGCTCGGTATCATCAATGCACGACGGCAAGCCCGCTGCATCGGCGTCCAACCAGCAGGCAGGAAACAGCAACTCCAGTGGTGCGGGAACCCGGCCGCAAGGAGGTGAAAGTGATGCGTCCCAAGTTCCGCAACGTCGGCGGCAGAGCATTGTGATTAGTGGATCTCACGTGAACAAGCTGAGCCAGATGCAGCATCAGAACACGATGCCAGCACTGCTCCCGCCAGCTCGACCGCCGATGCAGAGCATTCGATCGGGAATGACTCACCTCGCGACCCACGACGAAGACGAGCCTGATGAATACGTGACTGAGGCAGAGCTTCGGGATCGGTCGCTATCGCTACTGGTTCGGGATTTGAATTTGTACAAGAAGAAAA
>JAADXJ010001104.1:0-10975 GCA_023337735.1 Pythium biforme
CAGAAACGCTCTTTCGTGACCAACATATTGTGGGTGTGCGTGATGCGGCCCCGTATCACGGATTGCGGGATAGACACGTCGCTCTTTCGGGAATCGCGAAAATGATGGCAATGCCGACAACGTTTCATGGCACTTGCCACTTGCCGATCCGCTTGTGACTATGTCGCACGAATGTAGCGAAAGGGAATGATGGTCATAACTTCTGCTGGCAGGAGCGGCATCAAGAATCAATCAGCCATGGCCACGCCTCCAAGACTCCCCGCCGCCGCGGCCGATCCAGCCTCTTCGGCAGACGATCGCCCTCCACCAAGCGAGAAGCGCTTGCTCAACTCCTCTGCGTACGGGTTCTGCGTGTTTGAAGGGGCGCAGCTGCCGCAGGTGAGGCAGGAGCTGCTCGACAAGGCCGCGCAGGCGACGACAGTGGCGACGCCCTCGAGTACGGACGAGCAGCTCCGCGGCACGATCTTGCTGTCAGAGGAAGGCGTAAACGTCCGATTAAGCGGCACGCGCAATGCTGTGGACGCGATGCAGCGCGCGCTGCGTGGTCTCCACAAGGACCTCACGACGATGGAGTTCAAAGACAGCTACTCCGAGCGGCTCACGCTACCTCGCATGCTCGTCAAGATCAAAAAGGAGGTCATCTCCATGGGCGACCCGGGCGTCCAACCCGCGACCGATGGTCTTGCGGCCCACATCTCGCCCGAAGAGTTCAAGCGTTGGCTCGATGAAGACCGCGATGTGGTCATACTTGACACGAGGTGCGTGCGATTGGCTGGGTGACGATCCCGCTGGGATACGGAACCGGATGGACTCACGGTTTGCTTCATGCCACCCCATCCAGAAACGACTATGAAGTACGCTTGGGCACATTCGAGAAGGCGGTCGACCTCGACATCCAGAGCTTCCGCGCATTCCCGTCGACCGTGAGAGCCCGTCTGGAGCACGTACCCAAGGACAAGCCCGTGATCATGTTCTGCACGGGCGGCGTGCGCTGCGAGAAGGCTGCGTACACGCTGATCCAGGACGGCCGCTCGGCCGTGTACCAGCTCGACGGCGGCATCCTCAAGTACTTTGCGCGCGTCGGCGGCGCGCACTACCGTGGCGACTGCTACATCTTCGACGACCGCGTCGCGCTCACGCCGGCGCTGGAAGAAGGGGACGCTGTCGCGTGCTTTGCCTGCCGCAGTCCTCTCACGCGAGAGGACCAGCAGTCGCCAGCGTACGTCGCTGGCGTGTGCTGCCCGTATTGTCGCGAGGGCAGGAAGCCCAAGAGATCCACTGTGTGCGGGGAATGCGCAGATCTCTGACTGGTCAATAGATTTGAGGGTCCGTCATTTTGTGGACGGCAGTAAATCCAGACGATTTGGTTGTTAGCGCTACTTCACGGCCGATTTCACAGATTTGGTATCAACTGTTTGTGCACCCCTTCCCCTTATTCATTGCTCACGGCACAGGTTCAAGAAGCGCTCTTGCACCCCCCGCGCCCCACAGCGTGGATTTCGTTGCTGGTCGAGGGAGAGAAAGAGAGCACACCCCCTCGGCTATGAAAGTCTGGGACGGGAGTCCGCAAGAAGGTTATTCCTTCGTCCTGATGCAGAAGACGTCTTTCTTCGGTACGGTACTCGTGCCTTCTGCGAAGTCTTTCTGTTGGCGTTTGCGCCCCCCTCGTTCTCAAAGCGTTTATGTGTGCGAGGGCGCGATCTGCTGTTCACAAGCGCGACGGTGATGAGGCGGCGAATCCGAGGAGGGCTGGGTCTTGCCATCCAATCACATCCCTCGGATTGCTCATCACAATACGGATTGGCTGATAGTCAGCTGAAGTAACGCTAGTGGCCAATCCAAGGAAGAGAAGACAGTTCCACACTCACGTTTTGTCACGCGTTTGTGTCCGCGTTCCGTTCTTCTTGCTCATTTTGTTGGCTCGTTTGGCGTTGGTGTCGTTCCCCTCGTTGGAAAATCCCCAACACATAGACGTTGGCTCGGAAGTTCGGCCCGCAACCAGGGCGGAAGAGAGAGACAAAGGAGAACGCGACGAAGTGACTGACGGACGCCGCCGCCGCCGCCTTCCCCTCCGCTTCCTGCAAGACCCCGCTCCCCTCCTCTCCGCACTCTCCGCTACTCTCGCTTCGCGCGGCACCGCTCCCTCTGCCGTGGCGTTAGCTCCCCCTCGTCGTCTCCCCCGCGCTCTCCACCCCCCGTCGGCACCACGTACTCCCACGCGCTGCACGGCCCCAGTCGGGTGGCGGTGGAAGCCAGCGACGCGAAAGGCCGTCTCTACCACCAACACCCGTCGCCTCCTCCTCCTCCGGCGGCGTTGCGCGCGGGCTCCTCCGACGCCGACCTCCTCCGCCGCCGCGAGCGCCGCACGTCCTCGTCGTCGTCCGCCACGGCTGCGCCAACGTTCCGCCGCCGCTCGGACTCGTTTAGCAAGCTCAAAGACCGCGCTCACGCCACCACCAACACCATGGACCGCTCGGGCGTGCACGTGAGCTCGCCCAACAATGCCACCACATCCAACACGACACCCAAGGCCGAGGGCCAAGAAGACCAGCGGTATTTCGCGCAGCGCCAGTCGACCATGGACAGCGCGACGCTCGACAAACTGCTCATGGCCGAGAAGCACCTGTTCCACGCGGGCCAGGCCACGCTCCAGGCCTGGAAGCTCATTGGCCGCGACCCAGACGCCGAGGCCGGCGCGTCCGCGCACCCGAACGCGCAGGCCGCCGCGAGTCTCAACGCCGCCGTGCAGAGCGCTGCCGCGCAGCAGCAGCAGCGCTACGCCGAGCGCGAGAGCGACCTCACGCTGAGCCACTTGGCCACGCCCAACGCTCAAACGGTGGTAAGTGGCCGCGCGCCGCCGCCGCAGCCGCCCGCCCCAGGACAGTACCAAGGTGGCCAACAACAGCAGCAACAGCACCAGCACGAGCGGTCGTTTGAGAGCAGCGCGGGCAGCTCCAACTTGTCGTCGTCGCCCAAGCTCGCCATGGAGATCCCGCGGTCCGCCAACAACAACGACAGCGGCGGCCGCAACTCGTTCGGGCAGTACTCGACGGCGTCGTCCTCGGCCGCCGCCGGCGGCCACTCGCAATTCAACTACAGCACGCGCTCGACCGTGACGACGCTCACGAGCGATGCGTTTTCCGAGAGCAACGTGTTTGCCGAAAACGGCCGCAGCAAGTCGTCGCACGCCAACATTTTCGGGCTCAATGCGCGCGGCGACGCGGTCGCTGCGCCGCGCTCCGACATTACGCTGTTCCATTTCACGGTGCGCAAGTCGGACAGCGTGTTGGAAAAGCTCGGCTCGAAGAAGGCGACGATCCAGCTCCAGGTCGACATCGAGGCGCGCATGCTGAGCTTCATTTCGCCCCACGAGAACCGCGAGAGCTACTCGTGCGCGGCCGTGACGGCGCGCCCGCAATCGCGGCTGGGCATGCAGCTCAAGATCCAAACGGGCACGACGTCGCTCACGAAGAAGATCAATTTCCTGTCGACCGAAGAGCGCGCGAACTTTATCGACGCGCTCGAGCAGGGCAAAGTCATGTCGAAGAAGGGCATCCCGCCGTTCCGCGGCACCGAGTCGTCGATGCTGTCGGACGACGCGACCGTTGCGTCGCTCGAGTCGTCCCGCGCCAAGCCGCGCGAGTCGATCATGGCCGACAACTTCACGCCGCTGCCCGGTGAGGCCGTGCTCGAGCACGTCCAGCGCGTGACCAACTTGGTCGTGATGTCCCAGAGCGACCGCGCCGTCCAGGGCGTGCTCAAGATCACGACGTTCCGCATCACGTTCTCGCCGTACGACTCGTCCTGGAAGTTTGGTTCCTTTGAAGTGCCGTTGTCGGCGCTGGACGTGATCACGCGGGACGGGCTCATGCTGTTGATCGCCTGTAAGGACCTGCGCACGATCCGACTCGCGATGCACGACGCGTACACGAAGAAGAAAGGATACGACCAACTGCCGTCGACGCCCGACTTCCGGTGGCTCAACGCGCTCATCCAGCGCATGCGGCCACCCAACATGATGGGCGCAGTGTTTGCGTTCGACTATTACGCGGAGAAGAAGGCGCGTATGATGGCCAAGCCTGGGAACCGAGAGGACGGCTGGCTACTGTACTCGCCCGTTGCCGAGTATCAGCGTCTCGGCTTTTTGCGTGGTGCCGATTCCTACAACCGCAAACACGGCGTGGACCCGAACGTGATCACGTGGCGCCTGCTCAAGAACTCCAAGTTCCGCTTCAGTCCGACGTACCCGCAGCTCATGGTCGTGCCGTCGCTCATGACCGAGGAACAGCTCGTCCAGTCGGCGCGGTTCCGATCGCGCGCGCGTCTTCCTGTCGTTGTATGGCGGCATCCAGTGAACAAGTGTGTGCTTGCTCGGTCGTCACAACCTAACTACGGCATGGCCGGCAACCGGTCCGAACCGGATCGGATACTGCTTAAGGCGTACCGCGACTCGGCCAAGAAGAACAGCAGCGGCGAGGCGCCGCCTCTCCATATCATTGACGCGCGCAAGCCGATCGCGACCAAGGGCAACCGGCTGAAGGGTAAGGGCGTCGAGAACTCTCAGCACTATGATAACGCCACCATCGAGTTTATGGGCATCGCCAACATTCACAAGATGCGCGAGTCGCTGGACGCGCTCAAGAGTAAGGACCTGCTGCTGCCATGGCTGGAGGTGACGATGTGAGACTGACTATACTTGCTCGGTGTTGTTTTGCCACAGCTCTGGTCAGCCCGAACGCCGTCGATGATGGTGACAAGCACTACCACAACCGTCTCGAGAGTACGTAGCCCCGCTGCTCAGCACTTGAGATCACAACCCCTGATTGTTGTTCTTACCTTTTAGATACCCGCTGGCTCAAGCACGTCATGCGCGTGCTGTCGGGCGCTCGTCGCGTGGCAGAGGTTCTCCACGAAGACGGCGCCTCTGTGCTCGTGCACTGCAGTGATGGATGGGATCGCACTCCTCAACTCGTGGGTCTGGCGCAGCTCATTCTGGATCCGTACTACCGCACGATCCGTGGCTTTGCCGTTCTGATCGAGAAGGAATGGTGTTCCTTTGGGCACAAGTTTGCGGACCGCGTCGGCGTCGGCAAAGACTCGACCGACCAGCCGAACGAGCGCTCGCCCGTGATGCTACAGTTCCTGGACTGTGTGTGGCAGATGACGCGGCAGTTCCCGACGGCGTTCGAGTTCAACGAGAAGCTGCTGCTGCACGTCTCGGACGCGCTCATTTCCGGCCTGTTTGGCTCGTTCCTGTACAACACGGAGCGTGAGCGTATTTTCGAGAAGGTCTGGGAACGTACTGAGTCTGTGTGGACGCCTGTTTTGGAGAACTCAGCGCCGTTCAAGAACCCGATGTACCGCGCGACCAACCGTGTCATCTACCCGCGGGCTAACTTGAAGCGCGTCGTCTTGTGGGACGCGATGTTCTTCCGCTGGGATCCGGAAAGCCACCCAGATTACATGGAGTACATGAACCCCGTGGATCCGGAGGACGGCGGTCGCGACGATGACCTCGCGTACGATCTCAACGACCCACACCGCGCTGATTACGACGACGTTGAGAAGGCTATGCGGCTCGAGATCGACGAGATCCACGACTTTGACGAGATGCGCATCCGCGGCACGGCGTTGTCCGACTGTTCCGACATGAGCGACGACGAAGACATGGAGCTGCGGATGTCGTTGTCTGCGGACCACTCGCCCATGATCAACGAGGAAGAGTACGGCAACGACGACTTTGACGAGTCGCAGCGGCTGGACACGGTGTACGACTTTGACGACGACCAGCTCGAGCGGTACCGAAAAGGCGCCGAGGAACGCACGCGCCAGCGCGCGCAGGGCCGCAACATCCGTGAGGCTATCATGATGGCGCCCGACCAGAGCCGTATCAAGTACCTGGAGCAGCTTTTGAGCGAGAGCGTCGCGCGGGAGCTACAACTCGAAGCCGAGCTCGACTCGGTGCAGCACCAAATGGCGTGGAAACGTTCGCCGGCAGCAAGCGCCGGCGCAGCGAGCGCTGGTCGCAAGAACTCGAACACGGGCTCGGAAGCGAACGTCTGAGAGAGTCCTGCCCTCTTCCCCTCTTCTCGAGCGACGAAACGACCGAACCAGAGGAAGGACCCCCCCACAGAATAGAGCAATTGGCGTAATATAGCAATCGATACGTGAGTGTCCGACGAACAGCACGAGGCTTTTGTCTGACTCACTTGTCAAAGTTTCTTCGTGACGCAAACGGCCTCAGCAGACCATGCGCGACGACGACGCCGCCATGCGTGCGCTGATGGGCTTTGCGTCGTTTGGGCGGCCGCGCAAGCGCGTGCGTCGTGGCAGCGGTGGTGACGGGGGCGTAGGTGGTAGCTCTTCGGATCACGTTGGTTGTCGGGAGGCGCATCACGTCGTGCCAGGCACGTGTGTTGAGCCGGACGACGAGCGCGTGCCGGCGTCTCATCTGCGCGTTTCAGAGCACGGCATTGCGACGCTGCTGCATCCAGGGAAGTACGAGGGAGCTCAGAAAATCCGACTTCAAGACAACAGCGTCAATCACGAGGAACAGAAGCAGCCAGAGGCGCACGCAGGCGATGCCTCGCGCTGGTCGCTGCCATCGACCTCCATGGAGCAGCTCGCCCGCGTGGAAGCTACTAAAGCGAGGTAATGTCACTACGAAGAGCTCCAAAGCCAATGGCTGTATAATTCTAACGCTTGGCTACATGCTGGCTAGATTTGAGCAGC
This sequence comes from Pythium biforme, assembly GCA_023337735.1. Taxonomy (NCBI): domain Eukaryota; phylum Oomycota; class Peronosporomycetes; order Pythiales; family Pythiaceae; genus Pythium; species Pythium biforme. The sequence goes on from JAADXJ010001104.1 coordinate 6,733, forward strand.
TCGATGCGCCAGCGTTTGCGCTCGCGCGGCGCCGAGCCAACACGTTCGAGCCGCTGGGACGCCACCGCTTTATAAACCGCTCGGCCATGAAGATGGCCAATTTGGATTTCCTGTTCCAGTGGACGCAGCGTGCGCATGATGATGCCGACGGTGAGCCGTTTGTGTTTGCGGATGTATGCGGTGGGCCCGGTGGCTTCTCCGAGTACTTGTTGTGGCGGTGCAAAGCCAAGGGCGATGCGACAACAGCAAACGATACGCTCGCAGCCGTAGGCTTTGGCATCACGCTCAAGGGAGCGCCGTGGTGCGACTGGAAGGTCAGTGAGACTGAGGAAAGTGCGGGCAACGTGGAGTTCAACATTTGCGACGGTGCCGACGGCACGGGCGATCTGTACCAGATCGCAAACATTGACTGCTTCCGTGACACGTTGCGGTGTGCGTATCCCGCGGGGGCGCATCTCGTCGTGGCCGACGGAGGTTTCCCGGACGCACGTGATCAGAGCAATCAGGTGCATTTCTCTCGTGGTGGTCTTGTCTGGTGCACTGTCGTTTTCTAACATTCTCTGCCGTTCGTAAAATGACAGGAGCTGATCATGACGCGCTTGGTACTCGCGGAAACGCTGACCATGTTTGGCGTACTGCGTGTCGGCGGGTCGTTCGTGTACAAGACGTTTGAACTGTCGTCGCCGCTGATGCTGCAGCTGTTTTGGCTCTTGCACAACTGCTTTGAAGAGATCACGATCATCAAACCAGTGGTGCGTACATCACGGCAACGGGGCCTGGTCCAAACACTGGTTTCTGATTTGGTCCTGGTCGTAGACTAGCCGCCCAGCCAGCTCCGAGCGGTACATCGTTGCTCGAACTATGCTGCCGGAGCTACCCCTGGAGGCGATCCAGCGCGAGCTCTCGCGATTGGTGAAATCGTTAGAGACCAACGATCCACTCCGCGAGTCAATCCAGTTAATAGACGCGTTTCCAAGCACATCCACGACTTGGCTTGCGTTTGTGGCACAAGCGAGCGACCGGTGCGTGGAGCTAAACAGCGTTCATGGACCTCGTGGACTTGCTGACGGTGGTTGAGTTTGTGGATACTGGTAGGCACGCCAGACAGCAGATCGACGCGTGTGAGAGTATCATCGCGCTCGCAAGCCCTTCGTCGTCACCTCGCCAGCCTCACCGTTCGATGCTTCGCATCGATAGTGAGGAATACTACCGCACGTGGAAGCTGTGATTTTAGTCCGCTGTGCCTGGAGGGATCGTCCTCTTGGCTGCACGTTCCAGCCGCTCGTGCTCACGCAAGATCGCTCGGAATTGGTCATTCGCTCCGTCGAACGAATACACACCAACGCAACTCACGCGCGCGTGCTTTTTGAGGATTTTCCCCAACTTTCTCCTACAGGAAACGCACGAAACGTGTCAGCAAGTTTGGTGATAAGCAGTTCGGTTCAGCCTGTCTGGACGCACTCACCGTGTTAGCGCACGGATAACCGGAGTGCGTTCGCGCGTTGCGATTGCCAGGATTTCTGCGAGCTTGTCGTCCAGCACGTCGCAGGCATCAAAGTCGGTCGCCAACAAAAGCATCTTGATCTTTTGGGATTGGACGCCACGTTGCACTTCGTGGAGTCCAAGGACGAGCCGCCGCGACCGCTTGTCTTGAAGAGGGTTCTGGATGTGTGCGCGTTCCTACGAAACGCGATCCAGAAATTAATCAGCTCCCATATCGCCTTCACGTGTTCCGCACGTGACGATAGCGTACCTGGAGGGACGCCAATCGTTGTAAGAACACGGTCAAGAGCGCCACGAGCTCTTCGGAAACTTGGGCAGCTGGGGCCAGCACGGAGAGAGCTGCTGGTTTGTCTTTTGGTTGGCTCGTTCGAGTCGCTCGTATGCCGCTTGGTTCTTGAAGCTGGACGATCAGTTGTCGGCCGCCGTAGCTTTTCTGGCCGAGTGTCGCGACAGCTACTTGTGCCTCTTTTTGATCTTCAAAGCGAATCGTGACTTGTGCCGTATCTCTTGCAATCGAGATTTGCTTCAAATCGCCAACGTCCAGCACGGAATTGAAAAACGCGCCAGCTTCCTCACAAATGTCAGCAAACTCGTCATCATCTTGGAGCTCGTCCGCATTCAGCATGCCATCAACAATAACTACGACCACCGCATCTTGAGCTACTTGTGGAGAAGGGATCCACGCACACGAGAGCGTTCGCCCGCCGTACTTGGAGTCGTGAAGCGCGTCAAACGCCGCGCGTGCGATCTCTTCTACCGCGTACTCGACCACCACATCGCCCACACACTGCACTCTGTCACCACCGTTGTTATCGTCTGCTTTTCGGCATATTTGGATAGTCAATACCTCCCCGTGGCGGCGGAGCGCGGCCGTCACTTCTGCCTTCGCGTCCTTGTACTCGTCGTCGTCTTCGACTTCATCGGCTTTCACCATGTTGCGCGCGACAAACGTGCGGTTCGCTGCCGCGCCATTCAACCGCCCACGGGTCTGCACGACCGCGCTCTTGATCTTGCTGCGCCGCCTTCGCCGCTGCTGTGGCTGCAAGTCGTTCCTGTTGTCAGCCGCCGCTAAAACTCCCACTAGAGGAGCGTCACTGGGCGCCACCGCCACTTCCTCGACTAGCTCCTCTGTGTCAGTGAGCGGTAGCACTGCCGCCACGAGCTCCCGGCCGCCATACTTTTGTCCATTCATGGCCGCCACGCACGCCGCCACGTAGGTCGCTTCGCTGTATTCCACAGTCACATCGCCGCTCGCGCGATCCACGCGCAGTGCCGTCACCGCGCCAAACCGCTCAAAATCCGGCGGCAGATCGGCCATGACGTCTCTATATTCATCGTCGTCCACCAGCTCCTCCGGGTCCAGCAGATTGCGCACGCACACGGCCCCGTGGTGCTTCTGCAGCGGCGGCGCTGGATCCCGTGGCTGCGGCTTTTGGGACCTTCGAGGCTGTTTGCGGCGCTTCGGTGGCGCTGCCATCGGTGGTTCCGGTGGCTTTAGCGCGTCCACGGACTGCTGAATATAGTCCGCGAGGGCGTTGGGCCCGTGCTGCGGCCGGTGGCGCACGACCGGTGCGCGCGGCGTCGAGTGTTGACCAGCATCGCGCGTCATGGTTGTCTCCGGATTTTCCGATCCGGAGTTCGCCAGGAAATCCATCCAGAAATCCAGAAAAGTATAGTTAACTTTGGTGAGACCCTATAGTACGTTTCTTGACAACCATGATGATGGATGCCCAGTCTATGCGCGTGTGACACTCACCGTGTGTGCAAGTTCCCGACAGTTGCGTCCCTTCGCTGCTGAGACCGAGTGGCACTTTTGCCGTGCCAGTACCACTGGCAGTGCCAGTGGCACTTGGTACGCTACGGGAAACACAAACACAGTCCGCCGACGGGAAGCTGCTTCCCTGCGCCTATCGCACCAGCCGTCACGCGCGCGCGCGCACGCGTGACGCAACCCTTGACGGTCCCCAGAAGGAATCCTTCTGAAGGATAGACTCGCCTCCGCCGGTCGAGCCGTTTCTGCCTCTCTCTCTTCTCTCACTTTCCAATTCGCGTCCTGCCCCACCAAGTCTCTCGAAGCACCGCCCCCGTTCCTACTGCCAAGATGAAGTTTCTGATCGCGACGCTGGCCGTGCTCTGGTGCGCCGCGCTGGGCTCGGCGACGGCGGCGCTGCCGGCCACATGTGCGGCCGGCGCGATCCCGCGCGACTCCTGCGCGTTCTACGACGACTGCCTCGAGACGACCTTCCCGTGCGGCAGCAGCGGCTACGCTATGGGCTACGGCGGCAAGTTCTGCCGCGCATTCAGCGGCAACGCGACCCAGTTCTCGGACAAGGGCAAGCTGTGGATCTCGGACGTTATGCTCTGCTTGCAGACCGAGCTCGTGCCGCTCGTGTCGTCCACGGCTACCACGAAGCCGAGCTGCAAGGCCATCAAGACGTTCGCGTTCGACTCACACCCCAAGTGCTACGTGGCCGCTGGCGTGTGCGCGCTGCCACCCAAAGACTACCTCGCGCTACTCAAGGTCATCGGCCTCCAGCAGCTGCTCGCGGATTTTGAGGCGATCAAGCAGTCCGCCACGGTCGGCGTCGAGTGCCTCGGTAAGTGGACCAAGGCGATCTTCCACGCGCGCCAGTTGCTCGCTTATTGAACAGACGAGTTTGTGGGCGATTCGGATGATCCAATCCCGCATTAATTCCACGATGCAAACAGCGTGTTTGCACATCCATATTCCTCGTACAAA
>JAADXJ010001105.1:0-10959 GCA_023337735.1 Pythium biforme
CAACTACGGCGGAGACAGCATGCTCACCTCGGATCTCAATCCCATGCCGCGCGTCGGCACGTTGCTGGTCGTCCCCGGCCCGCGCGTCCGGGTCATCGTATCGCGTGATGCGAGTTGCTGCGCCAGTAACGAAGGCAGTGTCTGGGTGCAGGTAGAGCTCATGGGGGATTTTTGCAAGCGCGCGCCCGACCAGACACTGTGCAAGGGCCACAGCGACAAGGCCAGCGGGAATGGCACGGCGAGCCAGGCGAATGGGAACGCCACCAGTGCGCCGGTGGCTACGTCCGCAGCCACCAAGTCCGCGAGTGCGCGGCGCGTGGTGCTGTCGGTTATCGTCGCGTGCCTCGCGCTCGGAGCGACCGTGCTGTGAACGTAGTTGTCAATGACAACTTGTAATAGCATGAATGTTTTGTTGCAATCGTGGATCTGGAGGGTGACGAATTCCTAACGTAGTGGATACTACGTGCCGACGCCTGTCGGCCCTTTGCAGCTTTGGAGGAGCGACCGTCATGCGCACAATCGCTTGCACCCGCGACCTGTGGAAACGATGATCTAAACGTCACCATTTCCTCAACCCTAGAGCGGCTTCTCGCTGGAGCTCAGCTGGGGAGTGTCAGCGCGATACGTGGTGACTGCGTTGCCGTACAGCGGTGGCGCTGACGCTGACCGCAACCCCAGCCCCGTGTCGGCATCGTATGGTGGAATGTGGATTATCTTGCCACTGCGATGGCAGTGCACAACCACGAGCAATGCTACACTGCATTCCACGGCCGCCGTCTTCAACATTATTTTTTTGCAGTTTGATCTATTAGAGTGCGTTTACCGATTCCTATAGCCGAGGGTTCCCTCCGTCTAATCCCGCGCTTCGCGCACGAGATGGCGAGTGTGCCATTCGTGAAAATCTGACGACAGGAGTTCGTCAATTGCCGCCGCGTGGGGCCGCTCGTTCGGGTGCGAGACTTGGATGCTGGTACAGGTGTCCATGGCGACATTGGCCACCGCGTCCGCCATCTTGTTGTACGCCCGGAGATGGTGGTGCCACGAATCCACTTGCACCACATCGGCCAGCCGCCGCGCCTCGCTGTACAGCGGGCGTAGCTTGGCACACTTGGGTGGTCGATACCGCTGGAGCTGCCGGAGGATGAGGGAGCTATCGCCCACGACCTCCGGCCGGAGGGCCCGCGCTGCTACTTCGCGGAGCCCGTCAATGGCCCCCAGGTATTCTGCCTGGTTGTCAGTCATCGTGCTTTGCCGGTAAGACATGCACGCGCTCGATTCAACTCGCGCCGCCGTTGCGTCCTGTTCCATGGAGATTAGGACCGCGCCATCTTGAACGTGTCGACGCTCATAGAGATCGTGCTGTCAATTCCGGTTCAGCGAAGACTGGGCTGCGCATCGGCAGTTGCGACGGGAGGCGTTGGCTCAACAGCATTTCGACCGGCGCGCACGTCGGAAAGTCCACCTGCGTGCGTCGCGCATTCGCCGCTCGGGATCACTACGAGCGAGGGCGAACAGCTTGTGCGGTGGCGGAGTACTGCAAAGTGCAGACCACCGCCGAAGAGTCCCGCTCAGAGGAGATGGCCAAGAAAACGTCCACACCGGTAGCCATGAACGGACCCTCGCCAACAATACCAATGTCGGCGTGTTCCAAAGACAATCGACGGACGAATCTCAAATTTTCAGTTGATGTGATGACCTAATATATCATCCACATTGTGCCATATGGACAGAAACTGACTCACGAAGCGTGTGACAGTGTGACACGACAGCCATCGCCATCGCGGCTGCATACTGTACCGGTATGCACATGGCGCACGGATACCATTTCGAAAAAAGAGCGTGGCGCGAAAAGATCCGCAGTCAGTTGGTGTCTTGCTCACCTGCGTCGAGACGGAAGCCATGATCCTATCTCTGCCGACGCAAACGCCCGGCCTAGTGTACTCGCTGTCCTTGATCGGAGGACTGTCAGCAGGACGTGTGAAGACCGTCTTGCCGAACGAGAGGGCCTATTTTGACGCCGACCGCAACCCGCAGCCCCTCGTCGAAATCGCGAACGCGTCCATCGTGCTCAACATCACGCAGCTCCAAGGTCTCGACAACGTCACGTTCACTTGCGGCAGCTATGGTGGTGACGGCCAGTTCTCCACGGAGTTCCGGCCGCCCCCACGCGTCGGCACGCTGCTCGTCGTGGATGGTCAGCGACTGTCGTTAGCTGTCTCTCACGAGGGGCCTTCCGGTGCCAGCGACGATGGAACGATCACTGTGCAGGCGGAGCTGATCGGCGACTTTTGCAAACGTGCGCCGGACCAGACGATCTGCAATGGTCACAACGCCAAGGCCACGTCCCCCCCACTCCTAAGCGGCTCTCCTAGTAACACCTCCGCGACGGGGAACGGGAGTGGCACGGCGAACCAGGAGAGTGTGAACGCCACCAGCGCGCCGCCGGCTACGGTCCCGACGCCTGCACCCACCAAGTCCTCGAGTGCTCGTCGTATGGTGCTGTCGGCTGTCGTCGCGTGCCTCGCGCTCGGAGCGACCATGTTGTAATACTAAGAAGTAATCTTTTCATTCTGAGTTGCACTTGTGGCATCACCTATCTATTCTATTGCTGGGCTTATCGTTCGCGGCGTATGGATGGGTTCGCAGCACCGACGTGTCGACTTGAACGGCGGCGTGCACTGTACAGACGGCAATGTGCGGTATCCATTTCGTGTGCCCTTGGCGCGGACGCACGAAGTGGGTACACGGAAATCAAACCTCATTTGATTGGTTGGATTTCACACCCATTTTATGATTGGTCATATTTGACCAAACACAGCCAATCAGAAAGTGGATGTGATCGATTCGGACGAAAGTCACGTCGAATGGATTGAATCTTCGATCAAGAGCTGTGTATCCAATACTGTGGTACAGTATGGATACTGCCAAGCGGATTGAGCAATCCCGGAGTGTGCGCCGGTCTCTGTGGCGGTTTGGTCGATCCCTGTGATGGTGGCGCCGGTGCCCAAGGCTAACTATCAAGCGGAGCGCTACGCCAGCTCGAGTCGGTGCTGGTGGTAAATAGCGATGCTGTAACGTTGGATCAGCGCAGGTACAACGCAGATGGCCCAGACTGTTGATCTGATGGGCCAAGCACAGCCAATCAGAAATTGGATGTTATCACGATCCACATCGCCAAAATGACAGGCCATCTGCCACCCTCATCAGCAGAATCAGTGTCCTGGATTCAGCGGCCCGCTTGCATCCGATGGCGCGACCAGGGCACGCGGACGTCCATGCACCCTCAGCAAATTGCCGGGCAATGCCCTCCCTCCGTCCATGGCTGGTTGCCTTTGTGCACCGCCATGTTGATTTTTCCGTGCCTTATTAGGTTCGTCCCAGAGAACAATTTGCATCATCATCAGAATCAGTGTCCGCCAGCGGGTAAATATCAAAAAGAGTACCAAATTAGGCAGCAATTTGGTACTCTTTGTGATGTTAGTAACATGTACCAGTGGGAGATGTGCATGGCCCCCGGTGCTTCAAGTGAGGCGTTTGACTCTCTTCCAAACTCAAAAATGGAGCCTACCGGTCCCTCGCGTTACCAGCAGGCATTGTATTTCCGTTTTCCCAGCTCCCTCACCCTCACCCACGACCTCGGTAATCTATCCATTTACCGCGGATATCGTTTTAACGTAGTATAACTATTCAGACATAAAGGTTTTTTGATATACGGTTTCACAGTCTGCTCAACTTCCTGAATCAATGTCTTCATTTGAAATTGGTAATGACGTGATAACCAATAAACTTATACATTCGAATAACAGTAGGGTACATGACATTCGACTTGTCCTCGAGCGCATACGATGCCAGTGTGACGAGGTGATTTTGCAAATGGAATGAACACCAAACGTCACCAGCATGGCGGCTTTGGGGCATGAATGATAGAGTTTGTGTTTATGAACGCAGATTTGAGATTGGATAGTGAAAGGGGTAGTATGTGCTTTGAACGGAGAATTGGACTGTGAATAAGACGGACACAGGGTCATACGTTCTAGACGCTGCGCCTACTGTGGCGCGTACGCGGAGCTCTGGATGGCGTGCTTGGCGCACTCAAGCGCCAGGACGGCGCGGCCTACGATAAACAGATCGCTAAGTCGGTCAGGACACTCTTGCAGTGTTGTTCACTAACGGGCGCATCATCCGAGTTGATGAGAAGACCACCGAACAGCATGAAGGGAAGGATCGTGACGACGCGATGATCGGCGCGATGTTCACGCGGCGAGCGAGGGCACGAGACCAGTCGCACAGCTGTCCACCAAGATCATGACGATCAGCATGTAGACGAAGACGTCAAAGCCAACGCCGATGCCGATGAGGAAGTACGCCAGGTCGTCGTGTTCGCTCGACACGACTTGCTGGGCCACGGACAAAGGCAGCATCTCGACCGGTCTGTCCGCGTCCTTTGACCAGTCCCGATCCCCATGCAACGGTAGCAGTGCTGGACCACGCGTAACTGGAACCTTCAGGTCTACTGTTACTCTCGAAGTAGTGAGCGGCAGCTCCAACCCCACAAGCCTCGTTGACGGTCAAACGCAACACCACTGTAGCTCAGACGGGGCTCTCCTTGTCGCTTGTCGGGCGCTTCTATAGCCGCGCTCAGCAATGGCAACAGCTGCACATAGCGTAGTAAACAATCCCAATTACCTCTCGTACAGTCCGCCTAGATCTGCTTACGTCAAACACTACACGACGCCACACTTTTCAAAATCGAGAACTGCGATCGTTCTCTCGCGCACACACCCACGCAGCTCAGTTGCCACGTAGCTTGCGCGTATGCTCCATCTTGGTACCTGGCGCCACAACCTCGAGGAAGCGGTCGCAGGCCTGAACTTGCTCGCGCGTGAGGCCCTTGTTCTCTTGGCACTGACGCACGGCCGCGAGGCGGCCGCGCTCCTCAAGCAGGCGGTGGGTCTCGGCGATGTCCTGCACGATCTCGTCCGAATGCTGATGGACCTCGAACTCGCCCTCGCTCAGGCGGCGCTTGAGCGCCTCGTGGGCCGGCAGGCTGAGCAGCACGCGGATGTGCGAGTCGAACAGGTCGAACGTGTCGTAGTCGATACTGTTGCCTGTGATCGCATAGTGGTCGCAAAAGCTCTTGGTCGGGTACTGGTTCCACACGCCGCGCGTCGACGCCGCCGAGAACGCCACGACCTTACCCGTGCCGTCGCTGAGCTGCGAGGGCACGTTCACTTGCCCGTCGTTGGCCTGCCAGCTCTCTGGGAAGCCGGCGTCGACCGTCGCGCTGCTACCAATGAACGTGCCCAGCGGCTGCAGCGGGATCAGCATGGTCACCGGGTTGGGCAGCTGCACTGTCTTGAGCGAAAAGTCGATGAAGCTAAACGTGTCCTGCGACGAAATGCTGTAGTAGTAGACGTTAGGCAGCGTGCGCACCCAGGCGTTGATGGCCTTGGCGCCCGTCGTAGTCAGGTCCGTGCGCGCGTTGTCCTTGTTCGTGGCCGAGAAAAAAGCGCTCGTGAAGAGACGGTGCACGCAGCCGCTGATCGACTCACCGCTCTTGCGGGTCGGGATGGCCCACTGGTCGAGCTTGGCGTCGTACTCGGTCGAGCCAACGTCGGGCACGAGCCCGCCGATGCCAAACCACGAGATCAGCGCTTTCTCGACCTTGTCCATCATTGACGACATGCCATCCGCGAGCGTCGTGCCCTGGTTCGACGCCGAGACGGTTGTCACGGAGTGGACCCAGTCCTTGCCGCCAGCAAAGAGCGCATGGGAGTTCGAGTCCTCGGCGATTGGCGCGCCGGTCGTGCCTGTGTTCAGCAGCTGCGCGAGCATGCGGATGGTCTGGCCGCCCATGCTGTGGCCGATCAAGTGGACTTTTTGGAGCTTGCCATTGACCACAGTACCCCACTGCGGGACCAAACCCGGGAACGTCCGGCCGTAGCGCACGTGGCCGTGCTTGGCCGCGTGGTTTGCGCCGTAGTCGACGCGGCCGCCCTTGATCTGCGCGTACAGCTCGCAGGCGCGGTCCCAGTTGCTCGAGAACGGACCGATCTCGGCGGTCATGACGTTCTTGAGCCCGTTCTGCTGGAGGCGGCCCTGGTAGTCGTTGTTGTTGCCGCCCCAGTACTTGAAGCCGAGCAGCTCATCGCGGCCCCAGCCGCCAAAGCCGTGGACCAGCACGGTCGGGTAGTCATTGCTAGCGGCCGAGGCCAGCTGGCCCAACAGCGCGAGCGTGGCAACCGCGAGGGCGAGCAGGAAGCGAGACATCTGGAGGGAAGATTTTTGTACAGCTCTGGATGGGGAGGTCGAGCGACTGTGGGGGGAACGCGAGTTACTGCGTTGCAGAGGAATTGGGGAATGAGCTCGAGTACACTCGACCCTGGGTGAAATCCACAGAGATGTTCCCCTGACTCCCCTGACTCTTCCGAGAGAGAGAGAGTCGACGAAGAAAGAGAAAGGGCGACGGACAAAGCCATGGTCCAGGCGGCGCACGGACGCCACGCGCATCCCCAAGTCACACCGCAAGACCCGCTGACACACGAAATGAGTTTCAACAGGACCGGTATCAAAACCGTCACAAATAGGTCAGGACATCTCTGTTTACACACTGAGGTCTTTGGTTTTGATCCAGACACCACACTTCGTGATCTCACCTCGAACTATTAGACACAGGCAATCATTTATACATTCAACCGTCAAATCCAGCACCTGGAGTGACAATCTTTATATTAAAATACGCGGGAAACCGATGGATAATTGGCCGAGACCGCAGATAAATTACGAGCTCAGCAACCGGGATGATGAGCTTGAGGCAACTCGATTCGCACTGCCTCAAGCCGCGATGGTAATATAATCCGCTGCGCTGACTCGGACAAAGCCGCGCGCAATTCATGGGCGACTGGTCCGCTGGCACAGACTGTGGGCGCCCGCGCTGGCTTTCCGTGCATACTTATCCACAGTGGGTTTGTCAGTGCGAGCGGCTCATCTAGATGGCAAAGGACAGCAAGCAGTTGCACCTTCGAGTCGAAGGTCACCCCCAAGGACAGTGTACGACTCCGCCCGGGATGCGCTGCACTCCCCAGCGCATTTCCCCAGACAACGAAGCAAACGGCCCAATCTCGAGGGAGATGATCGAGCTGCTGTTTGCATTGTTCATAGGTAAGTTTCCGCTGCCCAGTGTGCTCGTCTTCCGCGGAGTCTGTCGAGCAGATTCAGCGCTCGTCTCTACGGCCGTAAGTTCTCAGCAGCTGCGCGGACTCAGCACACGCGAGTGCGCGTGGAGTCCGTCGCGTCTCGTCGTGTCGGCATGGCTGCTCCGTGAATGAGGACTTGTCGTTGAAGAATAGACTCCCACAATCCAGCGGCATGGTCACTACCAGAACCCTGTGGCATGAAACGTGGACAATGATGCAACGGCGAGTCGTGCCCAGTTCAGAGAACTGGACCTCCCGCGCGGTCCCGTGACGCCAACGGGACGGACGGCTGGGACTCATCGAGGAAGCGCCGCATGAGAGATCCACCTCCGCATTGTCGAATCCCATGTTCGACGTCGCTCCCAGACCTGCAGCTGTCCACCAGACTCGGGGCGGCGCGAGCCAAGGCCCGTGTCCATCAACGTCGCGGATTATCCTTCCGCTGTACCAATGGTGGCGAAGTTGCGCACAGTGTCCGACTGCTGCCCCAGGGGTGTACGCTGGAGGCGCAGAAAAGGAGGGAACTCGGATGGACAAGGAGCTCGGTGGCCATCTCTGGAAGCCATTCTTACCTTGGTATTGCAATAGACAGCCGGCTCAAGGGAAAGAATTCTATGCAATTACTATCCTGCGATTAACGGTTCACCGTAGAATTCATGCATGCCGACCCCCGCACCGATCCACGACGCCTGGCTTATCCGATCAGCTTTGTGTCGTGTGTGGTCTGCTCGAATCTTCCACTCACACACTCGGCTGCAAGGCCGCCCCGAAGAACTGCGCACACACGGCCCTGGCCTCGAGATCCGGCGTCGTCAGGCACTGGCTCACAGTCGCGTCGCGCTGCGGCTTGATGGCCTCCTCGCGGGCGCTCGCGATCGCCTGCACCACCTCTGTGGGCGCCGCAAACCCGTCATCATTTGTCCCCGCGAGTGGGCCCTTCGCGATTGCTTCTTGCGCCGGCAGGGCGGACAGCAGCGTCGCGTGCGACTTGTAAATCTTGTACACATTCGTCAGCGGCTTGAGCCCGACGATCGCGAGGTGGTCCATAAAGTCGAGTGTCTCGAAGCGGTTCCACTTGCCTCGGTACGACTTGCCCGAAAAGTCCACGATCGTGCCGACGCCGTCGCTGTACTGCGACGGGATGTTCACGAGCCCGTCGTTCGGGAGCCACGCGTCTGGAAGCCCGAGGCTGCTGGTGAAGCGGCTGCCGATGAAGACCGCAAGCGGCTGGACGGATGGGTTCATGGAGAACGGGTGGGGCAGTGCGATCGTTTGGAAAAGCGGGTTCTTCGCGAGGAACGTGTCGAGCGTCACGAACGAGTAGTAGAACACATTGGGCAATGTCTTGACCCACGTGTTGAGCTCCTTGGCGCCGTACACTGTGAGGTCGTAACCGGAAATGTCGCGGAACCCTGGCGCAAATAGGCGGCTCGTGAGCACGCGGTGGATGTACGACTTGAGGCTCTCATCCGGCGCGCGTGGCTTGAGGCCCCACTGGTCAAATTTGATGTCGTACAAGATCTTGGAGTCGTCGCCGATCACGCCGGCAAGACCGAAAATCGTGCCGATGGCGTCTTCGATGAGGTCGATGACGTTGTTGAGCCCGTCGGCAAGCGTCGATCCTTGGTTGGGCGTCGAGACCGTCGTCACGGAGTGGACCCAGTCCTTGCCACCAGTAAACAGCGGGTGCGAGCTCGGGACTTCCTCGGTCGGGGATCCCTTGGTGCCTCCGTTGAGCAGCTGGGTCAGCACGCGGATGGTCTGGCCACCCATGCTGTGGCCGATCAAGTGGACCTTCTGGATCTTGCCGTCCACGACGGTGCCCCACTGCGGAAAGAAGCCCGTGTAGTTGCGGCCGTAGCGCAAGTGACCATACGTCTTGGCGTGGTTGACGCCGTAATCGACCTGGCCGCCCTTGATCTGCGCGTACAGCTCGCAGGCGCGGTCCCAGTTGCTCGCGAACGGCCCTACGGCCGCCGTGAAGACTTGGAAGCCTTCTTTCTTGAGTTGTTCCTGGAAATCGCCGTGGAGACCGCCCCAGTACGGGAAGCCCAGCAGCTCATCGCGGCCCCATCCAGAGAGACCGTGCACGAGCACAATCGGGTACTTGTTGGTCGCCACGGCCACGTGGCTCAGCGATGCGAGCGCGCAGAACGCGAGCAGAAGGACGTTCGGGCCTTGCTTCATTCTCGTCAATCGATTTGGGTCACGGAGTTGCGGTTCTCGTGGTGTTCTTGTGCGAAGGGGATGGCGAATTCGCAAGTGAGGGCAAGCGTGAAGGACGCCGCGATCGATGCCATGGACCGCACGCCTTCAGGGAGGTCGTCCCACGCCGGCCCCTGTTGATCAGAAGAAGTCAAATTCACCAAACGTTTTCGCTAGAGATGGTGTTGAAGTTGGTGTCATTCGTACGGTACGCTATCGACGCGGGTTGCGAGAGTGGTCGTCGCTCACGCCAGCTTCATGGTGTCGGTGGGTAAGCCGCTCTGGGCGTTGGGATCCATGCAAACGGTAGTTGAGAGTTGTTGAATGGAGAGGTAGCAAATGCGCTGCTGGTGCTTGATTTCGCTGACTTCTCCAAGCACTATCGACGCGAAAGAGAATGCGATCTTTCCTGGAAGAGCGCAACTCTCCATCGCCCATCCGCGAAGTCGTAAGATACACATAAATTCTCGAAGCCACTGGCGCACTTTCCTTGGATCCACAGCGCGTTTGTATCGAGTGCAAATCCGATTGATGGGGAGGGGTAAAATTTCAAGAATGACCGAGGCCGCACCGTGCGTGGGCGAAGAGGGACGACCAGAGAGCGCATCTCTCTTTCTCAAAGACGATCTCCACAGTACTCGATCGTCCAGTACTCCAGTTGCTCTTTTGGGAATTTGATGTTGTGTGCCTCGCGATTGTGTCGGCACTTCATTTCCTGGCGCCCGCTGCCACAGAACGCGGATCACTTTGTCGCATCTCGTGTAGGATTTCTCGCTTGCGCACTGCCCGCACAGACGGGAGAAATGTCTACCGTATCACGCTCCGAGTGGTCTGAGCGACGGAGGAATCCAGACAGCAAGCCAAGCATCGAATTTTGGGGGATGCATCCGACGACCCATCCCAGTGGACTGGCGACCCAGAGCGAAGACGCACTTCGAACACTGGTCAACAGATTGATCGCAACCTTCGCAACTGAGCCAAAGTCCACCGCCACGAAAGCGGCGCGCGCTTTGATGTCGAGTCGACAAGAACAAACTGCATCGCATTGCAAATGCAGGGGCACCGGAATGGTTCAGTGCGCGACTACAGGGGGTGGAGGAGCCATCTGCGGTCATCCAGTGCTGATGGCCCATCCATCAGTGATGGGTAGGAAGGTGTTGCGGTGAGGCAAGTCACGTCGTCGACGCGAGCGCGTCATGGAGTCAAGTCACAACTTCAGTGTCAGGCGGTGCCACAGGGAGAGAGACTACAGTACCAACGACGAGGCCGAGGGTGGCCTAAAGTCCACAACACGTAAATCGTTTGACGTGGCGGGTGGTTCCTCGGTCGGGACGGAGATCTCTCAAAGCACGACTTGTGCTAACACTACAAAGGCGCTCTATGTCACTGACGCAGCGTTTTATGTATCAGGCAGTGCGTCACTCTTGGATTGCCTTGGGGAGCCCCCCACCAACGAGCACGACTTCGTGGGGCGAGTGCGGGAGCTCTTCGTGAGTGCAGGTGGGGAAATGCGCACATCCAGCCTCGGGGATCAAAGCGCACGAGGACAACGGCGCAA
>JAADXJ010001106.1:0-10935 GCA_023337735.1 Pythium biforme
ACATGGATACGACCAGCATGAAGTACTATGCACAATATAATATAAACGCGTCAGAAAGAAACACCCCCAATACCACTGGTGGCAGCCAAACGAACGCACCCCAAAGCCACCAACGACGTCGAAGCGCCAGTTAATGCGACGGAAGCCAAACACGTTGAGCAACGCGTAGCGTCTAAATGAATCAACACAGCGCGCCGTTACGTCATCCCATCCCCAAGCCGAGATATATCATACGAAATCCACTACGTACCGACTCACATGAGCAGGTGGGTAGCTCGCGCGCTCCTTGTACGTTGTCTCCTTGAACTGCAGGGAGCGCATGCGCGGCGCATGGGTCGGGTGCAGGAACGCCCCGCCGCCGCCGGCGACGACCAGGTGCTGCGCGGCCGGCGGCTTGGGCTTGGTTACAATGCTGGTCGTGCTTTGGCGGCGCAGCAGCAGCTTCCTGGGACGGGACGGAGAACGCACGTAGTCGTGGCTCGACGCAGAAGTGTCTGCGATGGAAGAAGGTGAGGATGGCTTCTTTTCGTCGGCGTACATGTGTGGGAAGTGCTTCCGCGTCGGTGACAACGCACGCTGGGACAAGAGCGAGTGCAGCGATGGTCGACGGCGCGGTGGCCCTGGCGACTTTGTCGCGGGTGGTTCTGCCGTTGATAGTGGGGGTGGCTGTGGGGCTGCTTGAACTGGTTTGGGCGGCGCCGGCTTTTCAGCCATCGCGGACGATGGAGGCACGAAGAGCTTTTTCGCATGTGGGAGCGAGTGGCGCGTGTAGTTGTGGATGTCGCCCGCGAGACGCAGCACAACGCGTCCTTGGAGCACGTGGTCTACGAGGTACGAGAGCTTCTCCTCGGTCTTCTCGGTCTCCTCGTACGAGTCCAAGATCCATCGCGGCTCGTGCGTGACAATGATCACGCGGTCTTGTGGGCCCATGTGCTTCTTGGTGAGGCGCTCAAAGAGCTCAAACTGTTCCGTGTTGATGTCGTTCTCGAGCGCGAGGTCGAGCCCAAAGAGCCACCAGTTGTGCGGCAGCTTAAGGCAAAAGTGGCTCGTCTTCTGCGGCAGGAGCCAGCCGCCAAGCCAGTTGCGGTGCGCGACGTAGCGCGTGTACGTGTTGAGCCCGTCAAACCAATCGTGGTTGCCCGGGATCGCAAACGCCGTCGGTCCGTCGTAGTCGGTGAGCGACGCGACGCCCGCTGGCAAGTGTGGCTTGTCGGTCGCGATCGCGCGTGGGTCGTAGTCCGCGGGCGGCTTCATAGCGTATTCAAAGGTGCGCCACAGCCGCTTCTCGTAGCTCTCGGGGTCCGGGTGCGGGTACGCGAGGTCACCACCAATGACAAGCGCCTCGCCGCGAGGGAACGTGCGCCGCGTCATGCGCTTGTGGCGCGGTTTGCGGGATTTCTTGGAAGGACTCGTTACGCCCGACGACGGCTGCTCCAGCAGCTCCGCGGGGCAGTCCACGGTCAGTGCCGGCTGTGCGAGCAGGCGCGCAATGTGGTAGCTGCTGTTGAAGCCATCGCCGCAGTCGGCCATGAAGTCGAGCCAGAGCGAGTTTCGTTCGGCCAAGTGGTCGAACAAGTAGTCCTCGTCGCGCGGGTACAGCGCGCGCTGCAGCGAGCGGTGGTCGAATCGCCCGAGAAACACTTTGAGCGAGATCAGCAGCTGGAAGGCCGTGTCGAAGAGGAACATCGAGTACCATGGCACCATGGGCAGGCGGTGGTCGGCCGGGAGCTTCTCGTGGCGGTGCTCTTCGTCGTCCGATACGTCGCCGTCGATCGGGTCCGAGAGCCAGTGGAATGAGATCATCTGGATACCGCTGAAGCGCTCGAGAACAAAGTTGGTGATCGCGAGCACCATGCCGACCATCCACGTCACGACGGCGCCGCGGTAGCTGCACAAAGAGTGAGGATATATCAGCATCCATGCGTGGAGAGCAATAGGGCTGTCAATATGTACCTGGCCGGCACAAACTGTGCGCTCGCAGACGTGAAGAGCTGCTCGCAGGCGCGGCGATTGTACGTGAGCGCTTCTCCATTGTCGTTCTACATGGTGTGTGCGTGTGCGTCCGTGTGAGTAGTGCGCCATGGATCGATGCCTTCGAGATGAAGGGGATACGTACGCTTTCGGCGGGATCGCAGTGCAGGATGAGCGCGACGCACGCGACACTGATGGCCGCGCTATTGCGCAGTACGTTCGCAAACGACCGCAGCAGCCTATACAACCACGCAAAAGGCGTAGTTAGTGGATGCACTGATTCAAACAGCACAATTCACCCGAACGCACGTCACGTTGCTGGATTTCCAGCCCATGCCGAAGCAAAACGTCGCGCGCGGCAGCAGCAGCGCCATGAGCAGCTCCAGCAAAATCAAGATGAGGAAGCTCACTGAGAAGAACGGAAACAACAGCGAGATCTGCCGATGCAAGAAAAGGGGTCTTCTTTGTCAGCATATATGTGGTGAGATCCATCCAAAATGGGCCTATGGCAACACGCTACCGGCTGCTTGATTGTGGATTCCAGCAGTCCGAGCTGCTGCACGGGCGTGTGCAGCACGGCGGCCGCGAAAAGCCAGCCGTAGAGCCCCATGGAGAGGTACACGTACGGCGTCCAGGTCGTGAGCAGCTCCGGGTTGCCCACAAAAGGGCTCGTGAAGAAGTAGAATGACACATAAATGACGCCGTAGAGCGCGAACCAGAGCTGTCGTCCCACATGATGCATACAGAGCACAGCACAGGCGGCGTTAGATGCATCATAACCATCTCCAGAGAGTGGTAGCTATTTAGACGACGTTACCACTTGGTCGTCGTCGTCACCGTCGCCAGTCCACGCCATTGTGTGTCTGTCCGTCGCCGTTTTTCTCTCGAAGTGAGCTGGTCGATGTTTGGCGTTTGGCTCACCAGGTGTCGAGTGGCCCACGTCAGTGCAACCTGGTAATTATAGCCAACTAGCGTGGTGCCAAGTCTTCTATTTCGACCAATCGTCCATTACCGTATCCTTTCGCGACACTGACCTCTTCGATCATTTATGAAAGAGATCACCTCTAAGCCAGCTTGGCGGCGACCTGGGCCACGGCCTTGGCCGCAGGGCGTGCAAAGTTCATCGTGTGCATGGTCCAAAGCGACGACGTGAGCACGACCATGGCGCCACTCTGGTGGGCGATGGCCAGCGGGATCGGCACGTAGTTGAGCAGCGTCGTGATGCCCAGCACGACCTGGCCCGTGACCGCGGCCATGGTCAGGTTGAGCGCCGTGCGGGTCTGCGGCGGCAGCTGGTTCCACACGTGCGCGCGGCGCGCGAGCGCATAGCAGCCCGTGTAGCCTGTGATCGTGGTCATCGCGAGCAGGCGGTGGTCCAGCTGCACGAGCGGGACGTTCTCGAAAAAGTTCTTGTACACGGGCTGCATCAGAGTAGACACCAGTCAGTCAGCACGCTGTGGACCCACAGGAAACGAATTGGAAACGACGCACCTCCATCTCGAAGAGGCCATCCGGGATCCAGTCGTCGCCCATCTTGGGGAACGTGTTGTAGGCAAAGCCGGCGTCCGTACCGGCGACGAACGCGCCCGAGAGGATCGTGAACCCCAGCACCGACGCGAAGCGGTGGAAGAGCTTGCGGATGCGGTTGGTCTCGATCAGCACGTCGGCCGAGATCATCTCGCGCACGAGGTTGGCGCGCGACGGCGGGCTCAGGATCGAGAAACTCGTCCACAGGAGCACGCCGAGCGTCGTGAACGCGAAACCAAGCTGAAAGAAGAAACAGTCAGTCCCCGTTTCCATCCAGTACATATTGATAGAAACACGTACATGCGTCGCCAGTCGGTAAGGGCTCACGCGCACTTCGTTGCGCTTGGCGAGCTGCTCGTGGCCGTGCTCCTCGAGTCCGCTGCGCACCATCCACCAACCAATGCCGCCCTGCGTGGCGCCCAGACCAAGGAGGAACGCGAAGCGACCGTAGAGCTCCTTCGGGAGACGCTTGCGCAGCATGTAGTAGGTGAGCGGCAGCACGTAGGCGAGCCCGACCGTGCGGCCGAGCATACGGTGGCCGTACTCCCACGCAAAGATGCCCTTGAACTCGGACAGCGTCATGTTCTTGCGCTGCTGGTACTCGGGGAACTGCTTGTACTTTTCAAACTCGGACATCCACTCGGCCTCGTTCATGGGCGGAAGGCCGCCGTGGGGCTTCCACTCGACCATCGACAGGCCCGAGCGCGTCATGCGCGTCGCACCGCCCACGGCGATCATCGTGCCCACGAGACCCGCGCAGCCAAACAGCCAGTAGGCAACTGGGCGGTTCGCGGCGGCGTTTTCAATCGTCGCGACCGAGGCCGCAAAGTTCTATTGCGCCATACGCACGAATGAGATTAGATACACAAGATCGAAGAGATGGGCACAATGGCGGAAATGGTCGCGACAACGTACTCGGTTCTTGGTGGAGTAGACAATGGGCTGCTTGGCGACCTTGACGCTCTTCGCGAGCCCCGTGCGGAGCAGCGTCGCGCTCAGGAACGAAGGCTTCAAGGCCGCAGTCACGGGCCGCGCCAGTGTCTGGTAGCGCGACTGCACGACAGACACACCGGTTCAACAGGTTCAACAGGACGTGAGCATTTCAGAATCCCTAGCGCTGGGCATGACGACGAGCAATGTATGCGCACCACATGGGCCAGAGGGCTGGTGGTGGCCGTGAGGCGCGTCGCGTGGGGGCGCAAGCGCACCGCGTGGGAGAGCATTGTGAACAAGCGAACGACGCAGGCGTTCGCGCTTTGCGGTGGTGTGGCAATGGCCCGGCAGTCGAGCGCCGCAAAAACACGAAGCTGTCTGCCACTGCCACTGGGCCGCTTCACGTCACAGTCACACGCGACGCGACGGACGCATTTTGGGCCCATGGTGGCCCAGTGACCTTCTGATTGGACCAGGAGATCAAGAGTGATAGTCTCATGAGACTCAGATACCGGTACTGAAAATACCGGTATGGAAGCCGGTATAGAAGTTTCCAAACCACAGCACGGGACAGTCGAGATACTACAATATCAGTAGATTGCACTAGTTCACATACATTAGTAGATATTGGTCACGCTCACTCGATGCCGAGGTGTTCCTTGCCGAGCTCGTAGCACGAGATCATGATCGCGCAGGATGGCGCCACGCGCGCGAGCCGTGCGCCGAGGCCCGTGAACGCGCCCCGAAGGCCCCTTGTCTTCACGACATCGCGCAGGATCCGTGTGATCGACGCCGACTCGCTCGCGGCGTCCACCTGCTGAAGCGTCTTGACGACGTCGAACGGTGTCGTGACAGTCGCGGCCACGGCGCCCGACAGCGCGCCGCACAGCAGCGCGCGCTGGCCGCGCGTCCAGTCTGTTTCCCTTGAAAGCCGTTGCGTTGACTCGTAAGTTGTCCAGTAGACAGCCGAAAACGGCACGTCGCGCGCGAGCGTAGCGCCGAGGCCGCGCAGCAGCGACGTGTACCCACCCGTTTGGATCGCCTTGGTAAATGTCGCAGCGATGCCTTCGCGCCCGGCGTCGTTCTGGATCCGCGTGCGCACGAGCTCCAGCGGTGACGTGAGCGACGCCGCAAGCACACGCGCCGACGAGCCGGCGAGCAGCGGTAGCACGAGATCGTACTGTGGCGCGCGCGCGCGCGCATCCCGTAGAAGCATGTCGTAGGTGACGTAGTACACGACGGTCGAAGGCACGGCGATGAGCAGCGTTGGCGACAAGCCCGCGAAGAGTCCTTTGGCGCCTTCAGTGCTCAGGATGTGGCGCAGCGCGTGCGAGGTGCTCTGGAGCTTGACCGGCGCGGTCGAGCAGGAGATGCGCATGCACGAGATCGCAGCACTTCGTCGCGCCGCGATGTGCGTCACGGGACGCGTCATCGCGCGGTTGCAGGGGCAGAAACGTGCGCGGCAGCGGCACTGATCGGCGAGGATGGAGGCGGCGCCGCTGGCGCTGGTGTGTGTGGTCGCGATCTGTAGGTGCTGGTGCGTGGCTCCTTCAGCTGCTTTGACGCGCAGCTGTGCCTGGAGCCGCACTTTGGCGACGTCCAATGGCGTCACGAAGAGCGACGTCATGAGCGCGCCGCTCGACGCCGCGAGCGCCTTCTTCACGGTCTTCTCGAGCGCCTCGGGTGGCGGCGCTCCGTCCGGTGCCGTCGCCATGGCTCGCTCTTGGAGTGGTTGCGCAAGAGCGTCTGTCCGCGGGGCGCTCCGTGAAGAATGGCGTGGAATCTCCATCACCGGGGAGGTGGATTTATAACCAACCAAAGCGCGATACGTTATCCTCTGGCCAATCATACCACAGCAAGTCTCATCATTGGGTAAAAAGAGCTCCTATGATCACGGGGGCGTGAAGCGTGCTCGTTTTCACACGTCACAGATCGCGATCTTGGGCGGCGGTCTCCTTGAGACGCCGGCGCGCGCGGTTCTGATGGTGCATGTCATGCGCGAGCTGCCGCACATAGCGCACGGGGCTGCCGCGCGAGAGGAAACCGATGTACACGGGCATGTTGTTGGCGTGGAGCCCTTGCTCCTCGCGCAGCGCGTCCGACGCCGTCTTGAGCAATGCGCGCTCCTCGTCTTCGATGTCTTCCTCCGCCGGGTTCAGCGTGCGGTGCAAAAAGCTACGCACACCGTAATGCGTTGGCAACTACATGGATGCAACCAATAACGTACGAACGTACTCGGGCAGATCGCGCGCGCGCAGCACGCCGTCCTCGTGGCCGCGGTCCTTGGCGACCCAGTCGTAGGCCCACTCCATGAGCGACACGAGCGCGTCGTCGTGCGCGTACTCCAGCCGGAACGCGAGTAGTGTCATCTCTTCCATGCCAGGCGGGATGTTTGGGTCCGGTGTGGGGCTGGGCACGGGCGGCGCCGGCTCGGGCTCAGTCTCGGTTTCGAGCGGCGCGGGCTCGGTCAGTGCCTCCGGCGGGTCGATGCTGGGAGCAGGCGCGGCATCGGGAGCCTCTTCTCCACTCAGCTGCATATCGCGCGCAGAGAATAATACAATCACACAAATACAGTGAGCGGGTGCGTTGTGAGAGATCGTGGCATTGCCGCGAAGGCGCCGCACCATTCGCCGCGTCTCGTGGTCGTCTTCCTCCCATGGGAGCGGCACCGCACTCGCGCCGGCGCCGTCGAGATCGTCCGTCGCTGCCACCAGCACTTGCGGTGCTATGATCGTCTAGCGGCATACCGTCGTCAAAAAGCCGTCGCTGTGCGGACTCCATGCCCGTACCAATACCTGCGCAAGTGCGGTCAGCAGCAGCAGCCGCCACCAGCAGGCGCCGGCGTGCTTCATGGTCCTGATTCCTCTGCGCCCAAGTTCAAACCACGCGGCTTCAACGTGGTTGGACTCGAACCGCTCGCTTAAGTACGCCCTCACCCCCGCATCTGTGGAATCTTTTTCTCGTCCACCCACAACGGCGACCCAGAGAAACCCACGGCCAGAGAGACGTCGCGTCCGCTCCGTCCGCGCTCGTCCTTCCACGACAAAAGGACCGACAGAAGGACCGACCAGACCGACTCCGTGGACGACAGACGGAAGGACGGACGTGGTCTCCATGACGAGCGAGCGCAGTCCGCTGCTGCTCCACGACGCCAGCGCCAACGGCAGTCGCGCCGACAGCCGGCTCTCCTCGGCCAACAACGGCGGCACCCGCGCGTCCTACGCCAACGGCGCCAACGCCACCTCGCAGCAGCTTTCGTACGTGAGCTCGGTCTCGGTGCTCGATGATTCCAACAACTACATGGGCTACGACAAGCGCGCGCTGCTAACCACGCCCAGCTGCGGCCTGAGCTCGACCGAGGCCGCGCGCCGCCTCAAGACGTTTGGCACGAACGAACTGCCAGCACGTGTCTCTGCCCAACCGCGCTCGCTCGCGCCGCAGCTGCTGCGGCTCTGCGTCCGGCCACGCGCCACGCTCGTGTGGGCCGCGCTCGCGCTGGAGCTGGTCGCTGGTGACGCGCTCAACGCCGCGGCGCTGCTTGTCTACCAACTCGCGACGGCGCTGCTCGCGTTCGCGCAGCACATGCGCATGTCCAGCGCGCTGGCGGCGCTTCAAGCGGCGCTCAAGGCCGAGGCCGTGGTTGTGCGCGACGGCGTCCACCAGACCATCAACGCGTCGCTGCTCGTGCCCGGGGACCGGCTCTCGCTCGCCGCGGGCGTTGTCGTGCCCGCAGACTGTGAGCTCTGCGCCGGCGCGACCCTCCAACTCGACCAGTCGCAGCTCACGGGCGAGTCGCTGCCTGTCAGGCTGGCGGCCGCGGACAGCGTCAAGAGCGGCGCGACCGTACTGAGTGGCGAGGGCGACGCGATCGTCACGGCCACGGGACCGCACACGTTTGGCGCCGAGACGGCCCATGTACTGGTGGACCACGGAACCCCCAGCGCCCCGCTGTTTGAAAAAGTGACCGTGCGGCTCACTGCGGCGCTCGCGGCGGTCGTGGTAAGCGTGCTGGTCATAAGCGTCGCGCTGCAGCTCTTGGAGCGCGCGCATGTGATGCCTGTGCTCGCGCACGCGGCCGTGTTCGCGGCCGTGGCCGTGCCACTGTCGATGCCGGCGGTGAGCCGACTCGTCGTGGCGCTGGGCGCGCGGCGCCTGCTCGACGAGAAAGTGATTGCCACGCGGCTCGCGTCGATCGAGAAGCTCGCGAGCGTGGACGCGCTGTGCTGCGACAAGACCGGCACGCTCACGCGCAACAAGCTCGAGCTCCAGGATGACCTGCCGATCTTTGACCCGCGCGGCACGCGCGAGGACGTGCTCGTGAGCGCCGCGCTGGCGGCCAAGTGGAAGGAGCCGCCACGCGACGCCGTGGACACGCTCGTGCTGAACGCGATCGACCTGCGCCCGCTGGACCAGTACACGCTGCTCCAGCACAGTCCGTTCGACCCGACGACCAAGCGCACCGAGTCGGTGCTTCGCGGACCCACGGGGCGCGTCTTCAAAGTCACGAAAGGCGCGCCGGAGGCGCTGCTGGCGCTGGCCCACAACGTGAACGACGTGCGCGACGCCGTGGAGGCCAAAGTCATGGACCTCGCGCGCCGCGGCGTGAGCTCCTTGGCGGTCGCGCGCACCGAGGAAACGGCCGATGGACAATGGGTCTTTCTGGGTATCATCACGTACGTGGATCCGCCGCGCCATGACTCGAAGCGCATGATCACCAAGGCCCACGAGCTCGGGCTCGCCATCAAGCTGGCCACGGGCGACCAGGCCGCGATCGCCGTCGAGGCCTGTCGCCAGCTCGGCATGGGCATGACGGTGCTGGGTGCCGACGTCTTATCCCACCACGAAACGTCTCATCAGGTCACCGAGAGCACGCAGGCGGCCGATGTCTCGCGGCTGGTCGAAGCCGCCGACGGCTTTGCGCACGTGCTCCCGCACCACAAAGTCAGTATCCTCGACAACCTGCATCGCCGCGGCTGGGCCTGTGGCGTCACGGGCGCCGGCGTGACAGACGTTGCTGCCATGAAGGCCGCGCATCTCGCTGTGGCGGTCGACGGTGCGAGTGACGCCGCACGTAGCGTAGCCGACGTCGTGCTCGCGAAACCAGGCTTGTCGGTGGTCGTGACCGGTGTACTAGGTGCGCGCGCGATCTTCCGGCGCGTGATGTACTACGTGACGTTCCAGACGCTTACGACGCTCAACTGGGTGCTCTGGTTTGCCGTGACGACACTGCTGATGCGTCCTGATACGTGCCACTTCCCGCACTTTGTGCCTCGCGACGGCCACTGCGGGGTCGTACCACAACAACGTGACGGAAGCGATATGGATGGTGGTGGTGATTTCCACGAAGCCAAGGTAGAGCACGTCGACGCGTTCTTCCGTGTGTCCATTGTGGCGCTCGTCGTTCTCGGGTTGACGCAGGAACTCGCGGCGATCGCGTTGCTCCATGACAAGATCATCCAGCCGACTCGCCCTCAACGGTGGAGTTTCTCCCGACTACTTGGCAATGCGATCGGTGTCGCCGTGACGGCCGCCGTGAGCACGATCGTGCTGGTGTTCTGGGCGCTGGATGGATGGAACGAAAATGGTGTTCTGGCAGCATATCACGTGGGCTCGCTGTCGATGAGCCAAGTCAACAGCTTCGTGCTGCTACAAGCCGCGCTCACCGCCACTTTATCGGTCGTCGTTGTGCGAACAGACACGCATCCGTTCGCCAGCCCGCCATCTCCAGCACTCGTGGCCATCGTCGTCTTGAACACGGCGTTGGCCACGCTCCTTGCGCTCTTTTCGCCTTTCGAGGAGCTCGCACCCATCACGGCCAAGCAGGCGCTGTTCATCTGGGTCTACACGCTGCTGTGGCTGTTCGCACAGGTCGCCGTGAAGCTGTTGGTGTCAGTCGTGGTCGCTGAGATGAGCCGTCTCGGTGCCGTCCATGCAGACAGCGTCGGGGCGAAACGCTTCGACCGCGCGGAGGCACAGCGACAGAACCGGATCCGTCTCGGGTTGGCGTTCTGGAGCGACGAATCAACTGTGCGCGACTCATTCGTCGTGGGCCGAGCCGTGCGCTCGACTACAGTTTCAAACGCGCAAGTGCAGGAGGTGGGCCAGACTCAGCGTCGCCTCGACGAGCTAGAGGCAGCGGTGAAATCCCTGAAAGCATCCTAGCTATCACAAACCAATTGCAGCTCAGCCCATCCACAAGGTGCAAGATAACTCTTACTTAGTAACCTTTCCTTACGACTATCACTGTTCAGTTCCTCATCTATACCACGCCGAATGCCGAATTACTCCGTTGAAAACACCGACTCGGCCGTCAGCGGCGATGACTTGATCAGCTGCTGCAACCGATACGCGATCTCCGCCGCCGTCGGACGCTTCAATGGGTCCACGTCCAAACATGCGTACGCCAACTCCAAGATCGGACGCGGACACGACGGAGAAAACTCCGGACGCAACGCGCCCGTCGCTACCATCCGCAAAATCACATTCTCTTGCTGCTTCCCGCCG
>JAADXJ010001107.1:0-10932 GCA_023337735.1 Pythium biforme
AAGCTGGCGTTCCTGAGTGTCGTCACGGCCGGCCCGTCGGCGTCGTCGACGGCCAAGTACGAATTGACCACGGATGTGGCGCAGTTGGTGTTCGAGATGGCGTCGACGACGCTGTGGCACCGCCGTGTGTGGACGCTGCTCAAGTAGGAAAGCCTCATACGGCATGAATCACACCCATCGTTCAGAGCCACCTGATTTATGTTTCACACGTCGCAGGAGTGGGAGTGATGGTTTGTCTGAGCATATTCAACCAATCAGCTTCTCCCTATGTGATATGCCCCCAAACGTGTCTCCCCATCAGTCTCACTACAGCACGGGCAATTCCTCTCAAGCCGCAATGCCACGCGACCAGCTTGTGCCGAAGCTGTCGCCCTGGACCGATGCGCTGCGCGGTCACCTTTCTCTATCCGTCGACGACGCGGCGCCGCACCGCACCGAGCTGCTCGAGAAGCTCTGGGTCCAGCTGACGGTTCCTGTGGGTGCCCACATCCGATGGATCCAGGCACTCCAATTGCTGGGCGTGCTGTTCCGTGTGGACCGCCGCGCGTGCTGGGACCTGATTGTCGACCTCTGCGACGCGCGTGAGAAGCTGCGCACGCTGGGCTGCCCGCTTGAGTTTCTAGTTGCCGTGCGGCCCCGATTTGAGCTCCGATTCGACCAGCACGTCCAGCCCACAGACGAGATCGTGGCGTTTCTACTCAGTGGAGGCGAAGCTGACGACCGCGTCGGCGAAGCTGACGACCGCGTCACAGACAGGGGCAGCTTTTCTCAAATGGAGACCACCATCTTGGCGACGACGGACGACAGCGATATCCGCGTTCCCCTTCCGCTTCGCTTCGGCTTCTTCTGTCGCACGTGCAACGGCTGTCGCGCCGGTTTCTGTCGCGTGAATTTGACGAGCTACACCAAACAGGTGCTCGCGAGCGCAAGTCGAATCGCAAAGCTAAACGCCACCCGCACGACGACGCGATGCACGGTCGAGTCGTTCGGCTTCGACAGCGTTGGGCGCGATTTAAAGCTGCTGCGCGAAATCGCCTGCCAGATCCCGCTCCACGCGATGCCGTTCACCCATTGTTGGGAATCGCGGGACGATAACATGTTTGGGCCGTTCCTCTGGCGCCTTCTCGCACCGCACGACAACGTGCGCGCGCATCTTGGGCTGCGCTCCTTCGTAATCGACGCCAGTCCCGGCTATGCTACGATGAGTCGCGACGGTATTGCAGCGCTGTGCTCCGCCATATCTTCGAGTCGAACACTGGAAGAGCTCTCGTTCGAGGAAACCACTGATAACAAGTTAAGGGGTACGATGTGGTCGGCGTGGCTCGCCTTCGCGCTCTTCAGCAAGGCATCTCGGCACCAGATCCACACAGCGGATCTCACCATGGGTGCGGGGTTTCCTACCTATGTCGAAGCCGTCAAGCAAACCATCGACCACGAAAGCAGCCGACCAACCGACCACTCGACGTATCCTATCCAGTGGCCACCGGCAACCATCCGTATCAACGCGTCATCCAAAATCTACGGCTTTGAACTTCCGAAAGCCAGCCGTGCGACTACGGTGTACCACGGGAAACGAACCGTCGAGTGCCTCCAGGTCAGTCAAGACTACGGCAGCTCGGCGCGGGTTGTCATCCCTGGTGTCGGCATCGGTTGCGTCGCCCGCACCGACGTTTTGTCGGAACAACCGGCCAAGACTCGCGAGACGCATCCCATTCGCAATCTCACGCTCACGGTCAAGTCGTGCATCGTTGAATACGCGCTTCGCCAGTTCAAGCACTGCCTTTTCGACACGGCATCCGTGCTGGCGTTTCTGCAGCTTGTTGGTGAGCCGCTCGTGCAGCTTACGCTTGTGTGCCGCGGTCTTCGCCCGGCCGCATCGCTTCGCATCGACGACATTTTGGCCTCTTGCCCCCACCTCAAGAGTCTCAAGGTCGTCAACCTGACGCTGTCGGCCGACCAATTGTTCGCGTCCAGGCACGGGCAAGCACTGCAGTCGCTGACGCTTCTCTCGTGTAACCTGCTCGACAAGCCGCGGGCTGTCAGCTGTGGCGCGTATGTCGCGCCGTTCACGTTTCCTCGACTGACCTCGCTGTATGTCGACTCTACTGGTGGCGATGCGAGCAGCTCCATACCGGAGTTGGCATCTGTGCACGACTACGTTCTAGGAATGGCGATCCAACGGAACTTGCACCGGCTCGTGGTCAAGTGCCGCGACGCAAAACAGCGCGCACGCTATGCTGCCCATGTTGAGCGCCAAGACGGCGAGTTGATCCCCGTGCTCCCGTTGCGCAAAAAACTCGCGTTCCTGAGCGTCGTCACGGCCGGCCTCTCGGCGTCATCGAGTGCGAAGTTCAACGATGGATGTCGCACAACTGGTGTTTGAGCTGGCGTCGACCGCGATGCGGCGCCGCGTTTGCACACTTCTTGACACAAACGATTGATTTCTAAATGCAGTCAAAATGGCACCTCGTACGCAGATTGTATCGATGACGTTCGCATGGCCTCAACTATAACACGAAGACGATTGAGCGCGACGTTGCGCAGCTCGAACTCACCCACAAGTCTGAAAGAGACAGCAGCCATTTGCAAGAAGTACCGGTGTGGTCTTGCGTATTAATAATTCCGTGTGGGTTCGACACAACGCTCAGGAATGCGACTCTCTGTGGGAACGAGATCCCACTCGCCGTTGTGGACGCGCAAGCGAACTGCAAGAGAAAAGCCTGCGTTTCGCATCCAGAGTCTTGACAGACTCGCTGCGCGGCAAACTCTCGTTGCCATCAACGTCGCATCTCACAAGTACTACAAAACGCTCTTGCATTCTGTTGACTGTCGGGCTGGACGAGCAAATGTGGTCCAAGTGTCCGCGATGTCACAATCACGGCGAGCGGGCCGCTGCGTTCCGGGAGAGTGATGGTGAATGGATTCACCGATCGCGTGAGGGATGGTTGAGCTGATCTATCTCAGGAAACCTGATGTTGGCGGAGTCAAGGTGTGATATGAGCTCAACTTGATATATTCCCTGGTCTGCGCGACCACCCATGCCAAAATGTCACACTGAACAACACTTTGTGGGTGGTTTCACACACTCCTGGTTCTTTTCACGGTCTCACTTCCGAAACCACGCTTCCCTCGCAAGCGATGCGAATGACGGAGCCCTCGCCATCCAGCGGCCACGGGCGGTTCATCCGTGAGCTGACGCCTTGGACCAACGCGCTCAGCGGGAACCTCTTGCTGCCGATCAACGATGCGGCGCCGCACCGCACGGAACTACTCGAGAAGCTCTGGATCCAGTTCACAGGTCCAGCGATAAGCTCAGCTCGAGACACTGCTCGGTGGATTCAGGCGCTGAGGCTGCTGGACGTGCTTGCGAGTGCCAATAGCCATGCGTGTTGGCAACTGATCGTTGATCTATGCGGCGCACGCGCAAAGCTACGGACACTGGGCTGCCCACTAGAACTTTTGACGGTGATGCGACCTCGCTTTGAGCTCCACTTCGACCGACACGCCGTGCCCAGTGATGACATGGTGACGCTCTTGATGGACGGCCATGAGGACCAAGATCAAGCCAGTGGCAGTAGCTTTTCACAAATGAAGACGGAGCTCTTGATGCAGAAGGAAACAAACGCCGGTGCTCCGCTGTTGTCAATTCCGCTTCGATTCGACTTTGCATTTGGTGCCAGCGAAAGTTGCAGCGACTGCCGCGCGCGCAGCTGCGATGTCAATTCTGTGAGGTACCTCCAGCAAGTACTCGCGTGCGCAGATCGTGTGGCGAGTCCGACATCAATACACGCGACGCATTTCACGGTCGAATCGTTTGGCTTTGGCACGTGGTACCCCGAGGTGCTGCGGCAAATCGCGTGCAAGATCCCGCTTCACGCTGTCGAGCACTTCAACTCGTCAGGTCCACGCAGCGACTTCTTCGGACCGTTTCTCTGGCGCATGGTCGCGCCACACGAGAACGTTCGCGCACATCTTGGACTGCGCCGGCTCGTAGTTGACTACAACGCCGGCTCGAGCTGGGCCCGGGACGACGCAGTTGCTGCACTGTGCTCGGCTGTATCCTCCAGTCGAATACTAGAGGAATTATCATTCAAGGAAACGATCGAGTACAGATCTCACGGGCAGTGGCCGGCGTGGCTGGCGTTCGCGCTCTTCAGTAAGACAGCGCGGCACCAGATCCGCTCGGTGAATCTCACGTTCGGCCGATGCTTCCCCCGATACGTAGATGCCATCAAGCACACCATCGAGCAAGAGAGCGGCCGCGCTGTCGAGAAACCCATCCTCCCAATCCAGTGGCCACCCACAACGGTGCAAGTGGACGCTCAGACCAAGATCCACGGCTTTGAGCTACCGGAGGACAATCGCGCGACCACCGTGTACCATGGGAAGCGACCTGTCGAGTGTTTCCTGGCCAGTCAGGATTACGGTAGCTCGGCCCGGATTTTGATCCCCGGGGTCGGCATCGGGTGCGTCGCTCGGAAGGATGTGCTCTCAGCACAACCCGCCACGCTTCGCGAGACGCATTCGATTCGAAACCTTTCGCTTCAAATCATGACCCGCAACGATGGGGACCCGCGACGGCAACGGCGAGCCTGCCCGTTCGACGCGGTTGCTGTATTGGATTTGCTTCGGCTCATTGGCGAGCCTCTCGAGCAGCTCACGCTCGCCTCCATTGGCGATCGGCCGACGACACCACTACTCGTCGACGATATCTTGGTCCGCTGCCCGGACCTCAAGAGCCTCAAGCTGGTCAACTTGACACTGTCGGCGGAGCAGTTGTACGCTTCCAGGCACGGTCGCGTGCTTCAGTCGCTGACGCTTCTCACGTGTAACGTGCTCGACAAGTCACGTCGTATCGGCTGTGCCGCGTACATCCCGCTGTACACGTTTCCTCTGTTGACGTCATTGTATGTCGACGCAAGGGGCGCGTCTGTGACCAAAATCGTACCGGAGTTGGCATCCGTGCACGACTATGTGCTGGAGCTGGCGACCCAGCGCAGACTGCATCGGCTCGTGATTAGGTGTGACGACGCGAAACAGCGCGTTCGCTACGCTGCCCATGTCGAGCGCCACGACGGGGAACCGATCCCCGTGCTCCCGGTGCGTGATAAGCTCGCGTTCCTGAGCGTCGTCACGGCCGGCCCCTCGACATCGTCAACGGCCAAATTCGAGCTGACGATGGATGTCGCACAGCTGGTGTTTGAGCTGGCGTCCACGACGATGCGGCGCCGCGTTTGCACCCTTCTCGCCGAAGATGTGTGATTTGTATCTGGAATTTGCGGCAACTTTTGCGAATTCGGATGCTGTGGGTTTTAACGTTCGGATGGAACGCAATAAATGTACCGGCAGCACACACAAAATGCGTCTCAAAGGGTTACAGTATCGGCCATCACGAGCGTGAGCTCCGTGGCATCGTTCATGTAGTCTCCATCGGTCCGAAACGTGAGTACTTTGGAGAGCATGAACTCGCTACTGTCGCCGCCGAGTGACACGGAAGGCCCGCAGTGTTGTCTCGAGCGGCTCGAGCTGCGCTGTTGGGTCACCACCACAGAAGGTCTACTGCCGCGCTCTTTGTCCGCGCGCTTGGAAGCGGCGCTCTGACGATCACAAGATCGTTGCTGGAGCTCCACGTGAGTCTCGGCCGTGGTGCGAGGAAAGCTCGGACCCGTACCTCAGTGAGCTCTGCGACGCGTGGCTCGCGATACAGCGCAACAACACGCGACTCGAACGATGCGAGTCTGTGGCGCACGGCGACAAAAGTGACGTCGTCTCGACGTCCCGAACATGCGTGGACGACCACGACGGAGAACCGGTTGTCGTGCCGGCGTGTGTGAGCGGGCTGATGGATCTACGCCGACTCCCACACGGCACCTCGCGTCACAAGTTAGAGGACGAAATCCAGATGACGCCTGTGCGGTACCAGGTACTGCGCGAGACCGCCGATCTCATTCTCGAGATGGCCGACGTGAAAACGCTCAACAACAGCAGTGACAATGAGGAAGACTTTCGAATATCTCCAAGTTGACCTTATGAAGTTCGACGATCGGTTACGTTGGTACATTATACCCGATATGGGTACCCTCGAGGTGGTTACGCATAACCATACAGGGTACGTTTACGGTGGACAACACCAGAAGATGGATCACTGCCGGCGGCAGTCGAGCCCATGCTCGACGCGATGGCGCATGCTGCTGGCGCCGTGGCGGGAGACTGCCGAGTCGCTCGGGCAGCTCCACCGCGCGCCGACGCAGCGTTCACAGAAGACGCGCGAGGGCGCCGCGAACGACAGCTATGTGTGGCTCCAGTGGGACCTCCAACACCACGACGACGCCGCGCTGCGGCAGCAGTTCGAGCTCATGGAGCTGCTGGATCTCGTGGCGCGCGTCGATCGCGCGGTGTTTGAGGAGTTTGTGCTGGTCGTGTGCGGGCGCGTGGAAGGCGCGCAGCTGCTCTACTATCAGCACGCGACCAGCAGTGACGACAATGACGCCGTTGCCAACTTTCGGTTTGCGTACCATATCCACATCCAGAAGAGCGCGGCACTGTCGTCGTCACTCGCGCTCCGGCGCTTGTTACTGGGGTACAGCGCAGTGGAGGCGTCGACGGCGTTCCGGGAAGTCAAGCAGGCGCTGGTGGACGCGATGGAAGGTGAGACGGATGCGCCGGTTAGGCGTCTCCACCATCCGATCCCCGTTCGACTCGACTGCGCACAGCGACCGCAGTGCGACGTCTCGTGGCTGTTTGCGCTCGCGCAGCTCGTTGCGTTGCAATATTCAATGGCCCGCGAGTGTACTGAGGTTCAAGACGATTCCCAGGCGCATCGAACGACTGAGCTCTCGAAGGCTTCGGTGTTTCGGATCCAGTCTGTGCTGATCAGCCTCGTCGACGAACCGGAGCCGGCGACGCTGGTGCTGACATTACTGGCTCGCATCGTTCGACTCGGGGTCGAGATCTCGTATCTCCGGATCTCGACGATCTACTTCTCCACGGTGGATCCAGTGACGTTGACGCGGAGCTTGCACGAGCTCTTTGCGCCTTCCCAGAATCCCGTGTATTGGCAAGACACGTCCGACCAGGGGCGCTGCGTGAGAGGCGTGCGTCGTCTGGAAATGGACGTGCTGATGGAGTATTGGTCGTTCAGGCGCATCTGCTCGGTCCTTGTGCATAGCCAAACGCTGGAAAGCATCGAGTTGTTTGAGAACGCTGCGGTGCGACACGATCTGCTCGAGAGTGAAGGCCTTGAAGAGCAGCTCTCCAGCCGCGCACAGTGGCTCGGGTACACGCTATTCAGTCCGTATGCAACGCACACAATCGAGACGTTGCGGTTCTCGGCCGATGCGTTAATCACGGAATGGGCGCAGAGATTCGCACACGCCGTAGTCGTCCCGTTTCCGGTCGTCTATCTCGACATGGCGTTCGACAACTCGGAAGACAACACGTTTGTGGACGTGCCGCGCCAAGCAAAGGTCTGGCTCCGTAGACCCGGTGGTTTTTGCACCTCATCGGTCAGCACACCACACATGTTCTTTCCTCAAGGACTCAAGCATGTCTACGTCCTTGGATATGACTCTGGGCTTCAGGTGGAGTGGCTCACAGTCTTCATACCCGGGTGGGGGGAAGCATGGGTCGATTCTGCTGCAATTGACGGTCGTGTGGTCGTGCCTATCCCCAGCAGTGAAGAGTCGAGGGGCATACCGCGCGTCATTGTGTCAACGATGCTCGAGTCCAATTTTCTTGACCTTGTCGACGAGATGTTCCGATGCGTCGGTTCGAAGACTGTCGAATTTGACATTGACGCGTCAGGCTCTAGACTCTCCAACGAAGCCCTTACGACGCTACTGAATGTGTTCCCGGCGTTAGTCTCATTGCAACTCCAAAGCGTGGCACTTGAGAGCATCAGCCCGATCTTTGATAGGTACAAGGCCGGCAATTGTCGCCTCGAACGTCTCGGGCTACGGAAGATCAACCTCCCAGAACGCGAGTTCCAAGAGTGCGTGGTATCGAATTTGGTGGACACGTTGAATCCGTGCTGGAACTACCTCCGCGAGGTCTCTGTGCAAGACATCTGCGAACGTTCAGCGGGTGGCGACAAGCGATTTCTACTCAAAGACTGCGTGAACTTGCTGCAAGCATGCCCGCACCTCCCCCGACTGGACATTCTCGTCGGTAGGTCCCACTATATCGATCTGGTGGACGACGTCCAGAGATTCGAGGCCATGCATGGGCAATCCACGAACGTGCGCAAGGCGCCGCTCCCGATCACCAGCAAGACCGCTTTCCTCGATGTGCTGCGCCGCTCGGCGATCGCTGCCACACGCGCTGTGGCAAGCGACGTCGTGTCCACGATCTTCCAGTTTGCAGCACCGACCTTTGTGCGACGGTGTGCGATCCACGTGCAGACACGAACTGACGGTGTCACCCCCCAAGCATGATCCTCACATCCGCGAGGGGCTGGGTGAAAATCAAAATTGAGATTCCAAGATTTCTTCATAACTGTGTTAAGTGTTTTTGCCTGTTTTCTGACTAAATAATTCAAAACCGTTAAGCTGTGAATTCAAAATTTTCAACTATTATTTTCAGCCAATGATTACTCTTATGGTTTTATATTCCACCAATCAACACTTTGTAGCTCTTGGTTATTTCGCCTCTCTCAAAGCCTCACACGTTCAAAAAGCAATCCGCCGCCGCTCCACAGAACATGACAGAACCAAGTCGCGCTGTCTACAAGGCGCGGCGCACGGGCCTCGGGCGCCAACTGCTCGCGCCCTGGCGCAACGCCTACGACTGCGATTCACTGGGAAGACTCCACCACGCCGTGAACGACGAAGGCGACGCGTGCGTGGACGCGCGCGGCGTGCTCTGGTTCCGCTGGACACCGGACGGCACGATGCGCGACGAACTCGCGGCGCAGCTCGAGCTGCTGTCGCTCATGGCGGTGCTGTCCGTGACCAACGTGGACTCGTTCGAGTCGCTGCTGGGCGACTTGGGCGACGCGTACACGCAGTACTTTCTCGAGGACCGCGCGCGGTACGAGCCGGCGTACGCGATGGGCGTGTACGTCAAGATCGACGACGACGAGATGCTTGCGCTCGTGGAAGACGCGCTGCTGAGCGACGACGAGTGTACGAACAAACCGGAGTACGTGAAAGCCATGGCGGCGTTTCTCGAGAGGGTCGACATCAAGTTGCAGCGCGTGCCGATTTGGATCGAGTTTGAGTCGCGCGGCGTCGTGCCCAAGAAAGCGATCGCGTCGTCGCTCGCGTTGGCGGAGAGACTGAACGGTCGAAGAGTTGAGCATCCAAAACGAGCTGATGTCCGCATCAGCGCGGCCTTTGAATTGGCCGCTGTCCAGTTTGACGTCGACGATGGCGCGCAGCTGGACGTTCAGAGCATGGCGCAGCTCGCGACGCTGGTGGAAGCCGGCGTTCGAGTCCCGTTTTTCCAGGTTGGCACGCCGTTCAGCTTGGCGAGAACGCCCGACGTATTGACGCAGACCGTGCACACCATCCACGCGCTGTTGGGTCCACGCTGTGTTGACGATTCGGCCGACAAGAATCTACCTCGCGTCGAGCACCTGGAACTGACGACGCCAATGCCCACATCGCTTGCCGTCTCCGTGTGTACTGCCATCGCGCATAGCAAGACGATCGAGTTTCTCGAGATTGACCACAACATGGCGAGACGCTTTGGGCGGGAGCAGTTTCCGATGGACCGCTTTTGGCGCTGGCTGGCGTACGCTCTGTTCAGCCGCGACGCGACCCACAACATCCAGAAGCTCGAAGTGACGGCGGAAATCGTCGGCGAGTTTGATGCCGCCTTCCTTCAAGAGGTGCTCGCATCGGAAGACCCACTGCTCGCGCTAATCGATCCGCGATCCGGAATCGAGTCGCCTCTGGAGGATGTTTTTGTCAATATCCCGATCGGCACCGAGATTGCGCTCGTGTACGACTACACCCGAGCCCGGAAAGATATCGCTGCGTTCACGACGACACATCCACTGGTGGGATTGCGTGCGCTGCAGAACGACACAACGAGCGGCTGGGTCAGCTTCGTCTTGCCAGGATGGGGCGAAGCGCGTGCTCGTCGTGAGTTCGTCTCCGTGAAGCAAAGTTGTAGAAATACAGAAAGGGGCGCCCAGACCGCATCGCGTGGAATCCCGCACGTTCGTCTCGACTATATCAGCAACGAAGATATCGACGCGGTGTGCGCCTTCTTGGATATCGTCGGCCCGCACGTCCAT
This sequence comes from Pythium biforme, assembly GCA_023337735.1. Lineage (NCBI taxonomy): Eukaryota > Oomycota > Peronosporomycetes > Pythiales > Pythiaceae > Pythium > Pythium biforme. Next base: position 10,241 of record JAADXJ010001107.1, read on the forward strand.
CGGCTCGATATCCACGAATTCGACGTCGAAGTCCAGGATGTTGCGACGCACATTGTCTCTTTTGCTCGGCGATGCCCACACCTCGAGATGCTCGACTTGTTCGCGGTGAAAATGGATTCCATCCAGCCTCTCGTGGACGCGTATGCTCAAGACCACTACGCGATCAAGAAATTCAAGTTTCGCCAGCTTCAGGTACAGGACATGTCCAGCATGCACGCGTTCTTCGACACGCTCACGGATCCCAGCCACCTCATGACGAGATGTTTGCGCGAGATATCGTTCCATGTGTTCGAGCGAACCATCCAAGACGCTTCCCATGGCTCGATTCTCTCCTCGTGCGCCGAGATGCTGGCAGAGAACTCTCAACTCCAGGTTTGTCGCGCTATCACGATGTCCAAGCGGCGGTGTAAGCAGTTTGCTGCCACGTTCCAAGAGTTTGACGATGAGCCTCTACCTGCACGAAAAGGGCCGTTGGCACTACGAAGCAAGCTCGCATTTCTCAGCGTTGTCATGGGCTCTACTTCTTCACATGCTTCCCGTCCCGAGACGCAGCGCTCGCGTGTGCTCCATGGCATGGACACCAACGTACTTCAAGCGATTTTCAAATTTGCGGCGGAAAACGAATTCCGCCAGAGCGTGGTGGAAGTGCCGGTTCGAAAGTGGGCGTGATACAAACATCGCGTTTTGTATTC
>JAADXJ010001108.1:0-10913 GCA_023337735.1 Pythium biforme
CAAGCGCTTGATCCTCGTGCGCCACGGCCAGTCCGAGGGCAACATCGACCCGACCCTTTACTGCACTGTGCCCGACAATGCCATGCATTTGACCGCGCTAGGCTTTGAGCAGGCTGTTGCGGCCGGCCACAGCATCAAGAAAATTATTGGCAACGAGACTGCGGTACGTTGTCTCCCTTTCTTTAGATCGCAAGATCAATCATGACTGACGTTGGACTGTTGTTATATTTGAAAGCGCTTTATTGTGTCGCCGTACATCCGCACGATTGAGACGTTCCAGGGCATTATCAAGGCCTGGGGCGCCAAGTGCTCGGAGGTCCCGTGGAGTGAAGAGCCGCGGATCCGCGAGCAGGACTTTGGCAACTTCCAGGAACCCGTCAAAATCCGTGAGTGCAAGGCCCAGCGCCGGCGCTTCGGGTCGTTCTTCTACCGATTCCCGAGCGGTGAGTCCCCGGCCGATGTGTACGACCGCATCTCATCGTTCCTCGAGTCGCTCTACCGCATGTTCGAGAAGACCACTGAGGACAACTACATCTTGGTCACGCACGGCGTCGCGATCCGCGTGATCCTCACGCGGTATTTCAAGTACCGCATCTGCGAGTTTGAGCAGCTTGACAACTTCCACAACGGCGAGTTCGTCGTGCTCGAGCTCGACGAAGAGCATGGCCGCTACTCGCTGGGCAAGGTCGTGAGCAACACGGTCAACATGGACGACGACGGCGTCGTGCAGTCGGTCCAGACCAAGGAGTACGCGGCGCTGCGCGTCCACGACATGGAGGCGTTGCAGTCCACGCTCGCGCCGTATCCGACGTCGCCCGTGAACCACTTCCGCCGCGCGTCATCGGCCGCGATGTTTCCGCCTGTGGTGCCCGAGTCGACGGAACAGCCGCCGACGATCGCGTTCCCACGGAAGACCGCCATGGGCAACGGTGAGTGCTCTATTCCGGAAGACGAAGAGATCCACGACACGACCTCGAGCTTTTCCGTTTGACCACGCGGAAGCTCATGAAGACGCACACGCTGCGTAAGACAGCGTACACCAGAGACCAGGTTATTTGTAAATGGGGGAAACGCTGGGCGATTCCCCAGCAAGCCGACGCAGGCCCCCCAGCATCATCGGCTTTGGCTCTGTCCGCGGACGAACCACCAGAAGAAGCTACAATAATGTCACTATTACAGTACACTGGGGGGCAGCAGTGAATCGACTTCTGAAGTTTCGAATTTATGTGGCAGACCACAATATTTGATCTACTCCCCAGACTAGTACAATGATTGGCTAATATTAGTCATTAACGCAGAATCAGCGGAACCGGATTGGCCATAACCTCAAACACATTTCCATATGTCGTGTGGGCCACTTCAATTCCGAATCCGAGCCTGTGAGTCCACAGGTCTTCCCTGACCGAGAAACGCACGCCTGCCTGTTCCCCGTCGAACAGCTCCAAACATGCTGCGTGCCTCGCGTCGCTCGGTGGCGCTGGCCGGCGCGCGCCGCCGCGCGGCCTTCGCGTCGATCTCGACGGCCTCGGAGGCCATCGCTCCGAAGGCGCTTCTCCAGGACGACGAGAAGTGGATCCGCTTGATGCAGAAGACCAGCCAGCTCGAGTCCAAAGTGCTGCTGCCGCTGAACGAGCGCATCCTGGGCCCGCTCGACCGCAAGCACAAGGAAGAGAAACTGCCGTCGCTGCCGTTCGTGTTCTTGCTGGGCAACCACTCGTCGGGCAAGTCGACTTTTATCAACTACTTGCTCCAGCGCGAAGTGCAGTCCACGGGTGTCGCGCCGACCGACGATGGGTTCACGATCATCGCACCGGGCACGGAAGACATTGACCAGGACGGCCCGGCGCTTGTTGGTGATCCAGACCTGGGCTTCTCAGGTCTGCGCAGCTTTGGCCCGGCACTGATCCAGCGCACGCAGCTCAAGGTGCGCCAGGGCATCAACGCGAACTTTATGATGGTCGACAGTCCCGGCATGATCGACAGCCCCAAGAGCCTTCACGCGCCCGGGAGCTACTACAGCGTGCCGCCGTCGCTGCGTGGCGGTAACGGTGCCTACTCGGACGGCGGCAGCCAGTTTGGACGCGGCGGCGGAAGTGCGCTCACGTACCGCGGTACCGGCGAAAGTTCGGACCGCGGGTACGAGTTCCCGGACGTCGTGCGCTGGTACGCCGAGCGCGCCGACGTGATCTTGCTGTTCTTCGACCCGGACAAGCCCGGCACGACCGGCGAGACGCTTTCGATCTTGACCAGCTCGCTCGTGGGCATGGACCACAAGCTCCACATTGTGCTCAACAAGGTCGATCAATTCCGCAAGATCCACGACTTTGCGCGCGCCTACGGCTCGCTGTGCTGGAACCTGTCCAAGGTCATCCCGCTCAAGGACCTGCCGCGCATCTACACGATGTGCGTACCCGTGAAGCAGCAAACCGGGCAGGTGACCACGGACAGCGGACTGGGTACGTCGCTCAAGGACCTCGACGCCATGCGCGAAGAAGTCGTGAACGAAGTGATCCGCGCGCCCGAGCGCCGCGTGGACAACTTAATCACGAACTTGTACGACTCGTCGCGCATGCTGCAGATGCACGCGTCCATTTTCGAAGACATCCGCCAGCGCTACAGCGGCGAGAAGTGGCGCCGCTTTGCGCTCGTCGCGTCGGCGTTGGTCGGTGGCAACGCGCTTGCCGGTGCCGCGATCTTTAGCGGCGCGCCCGTGGAGTTTGCCGGCGCGACATCGGTGCTGTCGTTTGTGTTGTCGTCGGGACTTGTATGGAACAACTCGAAGGTCATGAACCAGCTGCAGCAGGATCTGCTGCTGGAGGAGGCGCTGACCGACCAGTTCCGCCGTCGCTACGGCCGCCAGCTCGCCGAAGGAGACGAGTACGTGCTGTCGCTGTGGAAACGCGTGCTGCCAGCGCTCCAAGTGTCGATGCACACGCTGGGGTTCAACAATATGCCCAAGCTCAAGGCCGCCGAGCTGGACGCGATCGAGAACATTTTGAAAAAGGAAATTCCAGAGCTGCGTCGCCAGAGCGCGCCGACCGAGACGAGTTTGGCCCACAAGGTCGCCAAGATGTTCCGCGACTAAACACACGATAAAAGAGACATAAACCCACAAGCATCGTGGACGCCGAACAAGCTCGTAAAGGTTTTTCTGGGTCCAATCCTCCCTTCCTGGACAAACTCTCGCGAGTACTGTACACGACGTGGGCATCTAACTCACGTAGTCGTAAAAGTAGCTGCTCAGGCCGTAGCGGATGTAGAACGCGAGAGCACAGCACAGCACCTGGAAGAGCAACAGCGACTGCACGAGGCGGTTCTCGCGCATGGGACCGAAGACCACGAGGAAGAGGTTGATCACCGTGTAGTTGGAGCGCTTGGACTCGGGCGTGATGGTCGACGGCTCAAGCAGCCCGGTCTTGGCGTTGAACTTGGGGAGGCGGTGGCGCGGGCACGGCACCACCTTGAAGAGCTGGGGCAGCGAGTACAAGAAATTGAGCACTTGGGGCGCAAAGAAGAGCAGCAGCGTCTTGCTGAAATGGCCCAGAATGCCAACGACCGCGAACGTCATGCCGGCGTAATAGCAGAACGTATCCCCGACGAACACACGCGACGGGTACGCGTTGTGCTTGAGCAGCCCGAGCGTCGTCGCGAGGTACGGCAGCATGAAGAGCAGTGACAGGTAGTGGCAGTGCTCGTTGTCGTGGCCACGCAGGATCTGCACGACGTTCTGCACGACCACGGCGCCCGCGATCACGAACGACTGGCCGGCTTCGAGACCGTTCACGCCGGCGTAAATGTTGATCGCGTTCGTGCAGAACACGGCCATCATGCCCATGTACACGTAGTACAGTACGCCGAGCTCGACGACTTCGCCGCCGTCGCTGATTGAGATGAGCGGGTTGATGAGCTCGTGGAGAAGCGTCTCCTTGCTGAAGAGGAAGCGCATGGGCTTGGGCAGCACGACGGCCGTGAGCCCCGGGTAGTTGAGCAGCAGTGGCAGCGACGCCAGTGGCGGGTACACGAGCTTGTGGCGCCAGCGCAGGTCCGTGAGGTCGTCGCAGAAGCCCAGCACGATCATCGACAGGATCGACGCGATACCCCACAGCATCATGCGCTGCAACACGCAACACAATAAGGTTAGGATCCTTCGCGCAGAGACCAAGAGCTACAGACTGTACCTTCACATCGGCGTCCTCCACGATAGTGAACACGGTCACCAGAAGCGCCGCCACGTACACCAGACCCGATACAATGCCTAACGCCTCCGGACTGTTAGGTAGTACATAGGGCGATCAGTACGAGCCAGTACAATAACTAGAGAGACCAGACGAACATGGGGATGTCGCCCGCGGGCGTGCCGCGCTTGCAGAGATCTTTGCCCGTGAGCTTGCCGGGCATGCGGCGCGCGACCACGGGAATCAGCAGCGCCGCCGCGGCGTAGCTCGCCACGCAAATGGCCGCCAGCGGCGCCAGAAGCGTCGGCAACTCGCCCGCGAGCTGCGCCGTCGTCGTCGTCGTCATCTCGGTCAGGAAGACTTCCTTCGAGTGGAGCACTTCCACGTAGGCGAACTTAACGGAGACGACCATCCGGTTACACGCGAACTTAGTTCGTTTCGAACAGGGTTGTTAAGTTCGCCTCGCCATTGAGCGCTTCGCAAGTTGACCGACAGGACACCAAAAGTAATGGCTGGTGCGGCGACCGGCGCGAAGCGCGCGCGCGCAGCGGCGTTCACCGCGCACGAGAAGTACATGCACAAGAGCAGCGCGGTGCTGCAGCGCGAAGGAAAGAAGATCCGTGGGTTCTTGGCGCAAAAGGCCATCGCGCAGCTCAAGCAGACGCGCGAGCAGCACGCCGCCGCGAGCGCTGCGGTCGAAAGCGCCGCCGGCGAACTGGAGGACACGAAGCTCAAGCGCCTGCAGGGCAAGGCGAAGAAGCTCTTCTACCAGGTGGATAAGCACGAGAAGGAGCTCGCGGTGCTCAAGTCGCTCGACTTGAAGGCCGTGGTCGCGCGCGCGTTTGAGAAGACTGGACTGAAAGTCGACGAGCCGGCCGAGGAGAGCGACGATGACTCGGACGACAGCCGCGCCCCGACGAGCGCGCACGACCGCGAGATGGCCAAGTACGGCCGTGGACGCGTTGCGACGGAGCACAAGACTGTGCGCAAGGGCCGTGTGGAGGAGGAGGAAGAGGAAGTGGAGGAGGATGACGAGGAGGATGACGAGCGAGTGGAGCCAATGGTGGACGATGAGGTCGACGACGGGTTCAACTCAGAGGACTACGACGAGGTACCGCGGTCTGACTCGGAGGACTCTGAAGAAGTGGAGCAAGGAGAAGAAGATGAGGCGCAAGACTCTGAAGAGCAGGAAGAAGAAGAAGAGAGTGAGGACGACGACGAAGACGACACGGAAGAGGAGATGGACGTCGAAGAAGATGTAGATGAGGAACTGCATGTCGTGGAGGCCGAGGAGATTGCGGAAGGCGCCGTTTTATTTGGCCCGATGGGTCCTCCTGGGACCGACCAGCGACCGAGCGAGGCGAACGACGAGGCGAAGGAAGCTGCGGTGGCCGACCCGGCCCTGATCGACCAGCTCATCGAGCGCGTGCTCTCACACAACCAGATGAAGCCTTTCCTCGACGCCATTCGCCAGTAGTACGTATCTGTGCTGATCTAGGTTCCCCCCGTGGGCGGATGGAACGCATGTATCCTAACGATTGCATGTTGAAATCTGTAGTGTGGAGAAGAAAGAGCGCGACGAGGCCAAGAAGCGCCGCCAGAAGGAGAAGAGCGCGCTCAAGCGTGCGCGTGCCTCGATGGTCGGTGGCCGCAGCTCGGCGGCGCCCAAGTCGATGTTCTTTGGCTCGCTCTCGGGCGACGCGCCGGACGACGACGACGACCTGGACGTCGGCTTTGGGCGCGCGTCCATGGCCGGCGCGGAGGACGACATTGCCGACTTTTTGGGTGAGACCAAGAAGAAGAAGAACCGCCCCGGTCAGATGGCGCGTCGCCAGAAGGCGATCCGTATGGAAGAAACGCGACGAGGCGGCGAGGAAGACGGCGGCGTCGGCGGCTTCCAGAAGCGCCGCTTCAACAGCCGCGACGCGCCGGCGGTCGGCAAGTATGGCCCCTCGGAGCGTCCCAAGAAGCAGCAGAAGAGAGACGCACCGTTGTCGCGTGGCGCCAAGCCGAGAGGCGACGGCAGCGAGCGCGCGTCCTCGTCATGGAAGGACAGGGACAGCAACCGCGACTTCAAGAAGCCGTCCGTCGAGGACAAGCGCCACGAGCGGAGAGGACGCGCCGATTCTGCGCCGGCGCCAAAGGCACCTCGTGCGTCGGCGCCGCACCGCAAGCCCGAGGTCGAGCCGTCGCACCCGTCGTGGCTGGCCAAGCAGGCGCTCAAGGAGAAGATGAAGGTCGACATCAACGCGTTCTCGGGCAAGAAGATCACGTTCGGCGACGATTAGATGGGACCACACCAAGAGACCGCACGGAAAAGACACAGAATATAGATTGCATGCATCCTAAGGAAGATCCGAGGTCTATCTAGTCGCCATAGCTCTTGTTCGCCTACACCATCTCTTGCGAGTTCAGCGGTTGTGTCACGGACGCGTCGGTGGCGTCGCCTCCAGCGGCACCAAAGTGGAACACCGTGCGGTAGTCAACGTGGGCCGGGCCGGAGCGCCGCCAGAACTCAGCAACGTTCGTGCGGAGCCCGCGGTCGAACGGGTTGTCGAGCCGTGGCTTGCTACTGTTGTTGGTCTGGGAATCCGCTGTCCGCTGCTTCAAGTACGGGTACCGCTTCCAGTTGATCTGCTCGTTGATGGTCAAATTCTTCTCCATCATGCCGACGTGCTGCACGAGCATCATCATCAGTGCGACAAGCGCGAGCAGCGCCCACACGAGTACGAGGAACGCGAGCAAGTGGTCGCTCACGAGCGCCGGCACCTGCATCCACACGCGCATGGGCGCCGAGCCACTTGTAGCCGACAAGTTCCCGGGTTGCAAGAACTTCTGGAACACGAGCCCCGCGAGCGCAATGTAGCCGAGCAGCACGAGGTTGTGGAGCGCGAGGAAGCACATGAACAGCCGGTGGTTCCCAAAGCCGACGCAGCGGTTGATCCACGCGCAGTGGTGGTCCATGCGCGCGACGCACACGCCGCACTGCGCGCAGTGCTTGGACCGCACGGGTTTCCGAATAAAGCACGTGCGGCAGTGCGAGGCCTGCGGCGGCGGGATTCCCATGGCGGCCTTGGCCAGCATATCCGTGACGTCGGCCTGGAACGAGTCCACGACGCCCGGGTCGGACGGGCAGATAGCGGCGAGCCGCACCCACACGGCGAGGAAAACAAACTCAGCGACCCACATCGCGATCAGGAACGGTTTGTAGCTCTCCATGATGAACTTGTACGTCGAGTCGACCCACACGACCACGTGGAAAAACGTGAACAGCAGCACCCAGCCCATCCACACGCCGACAATCATCTCCGGCTGCGGCTTCACGAGAGCACCGGGGAATGCCGCCGACTTGGGCTTTGCCTTGGGACTGGAAAAAGCGATCGCTTCCAGTGCGACGCTGCCTGGTACTTTCATCGAGCGCTTGGACGGGTGCACCGCCTCGGGGTCGCGCGCGCCGTGGCTGTGGCCACCGTGGCCGTGGGGCTGGCGGAACTTGCCGAGCGATTTCCAGAGCACGACAGCGATGAAGGGCACGGCCACGTACCACGGCAGCCAGTAGCTCGTGGCTAGCACGGCGCACAGCAGCGCACCGTAGAGCAGCACGAGCCATAGCCGCGTCTCGCGGCATTTGGTCGGCGCCTGCGAGAACGTCTTGTCGGCCGTCTCGAGCAGCTGCACGAGCCACGCGGTCTTGTGGTTTTGGGCAACGTCCAGCGGCGTAACGCCAACGTCGTCCGGCGCACGAGCGTTGAACCCGCGTGTCATCAAGTACTGTACGACAACCTTGTGCTCTAAACGAAAAAATATCCGATATTTGAGAGAGCCCATGCGAACATCAGTCCTCGCTTCTGGCGACGTACCCCCAGCCACGGCATAGTGGAGCGCCGTGGTTTTCGTCTTCGCACGACCTCCTTCCACTGAGACGTCGTGTTGAGACTTTGCCTGGACTGGCGTGGCCTCCAGCAGATAATGCAGCGCCCACAGGTAGCCCTGCGCGGCCGCGTGGTGGGCCGCCGTGTTCCCGTTCTGGTCGCGCGTCTCGATCCGCGCGCGCCCAAACTGGATCAGAGTCTCGATCACGCGTAGGTTACCGACATGCGCCGCGCGACTGTGCATACATCCAGGCCAGGTTCAGTGCCACGCACCGCGAGCGGGAATATGGACCTCGTCGAGTACAGTACCGTACATGAGCGGCGTTTCGCCGGCGGCGTTGCGCGCGTCGACGACATCGACAAGCGCGCGACCGGCAGCCTGGGTCTGCTGGATGAGAAAGTGGACGATGCTCGTGTTGCCCTCGAGCGCGACGCCCGCGGCGTGGTGCAGGATCGTGTTGCCATTGGGGTCGGCGGCCGTGAGCATGTCGACGGGCGCCGGCTGCGCAGCCATGGCCATGCCCCAGAGCAGCACGACCAGCGGGAAGTCGCCGTTCGCCGCGGCCGTGAAGGCGTTCTGGCCGTCGTACTCAACGTTCATCGTCCCGGAGGCCGAGAGCGAGAGAAAGAGAGAGAATGCAGGGAATTCCACAAGACCTCTTCGCTGGGATGGCGACGAGGTACGAAAAAGTAATGGGGAGAAAGCAGGAGTGTGTGTCCAACGGCCAGTGGCGGGCAGTGGGTTACGGTGGGACAAGTGGGTAACCAAATTTAAATAAATAGGCAAAATAGTGATATATATTACTTATATGTAGTGTACAGGGCGTTGAAGTATCGATTATAGATGCTGATGGAGAGTGTAGCCATCTCAGCGAAACCACTGCAGCCATCGGGGGCGAGTGTCGCTCCAAACAAGCCCATTGAGTACAATTCCAGTCATGCACCGAGGAAAGAGACCTCACCACAACAGAAATACAATGGTGCGTTTATACCTATAACAATGCTTGATTCTACCACGGATGTTTCGCCTCTCACGACGCTGCCCGAGGCCGTTGGCGCCTCCAGGGAACCGAATCCCGAATCGCTCTCGTCCGTGGCTGGCCTCCCCTCTCGGCCGACATCTTCATTTCCCCAGGGACAGTTTCTCCCCCCATATCTACTGTACGAGGATACACTGTGTGGGCAACGAACGGATCAAGGAAGTGTGTGTGCTAATCTGCGCGGGCGCGACCCTTCATCTACGAATAGCGGAATCCCACCGACGTCACTACGGCTATGGCTCGGCAAACGGTTTTATTCTTTTGGTGGATGCGACTGTTCGAACAATGCGGTGTTCATATAAAATCGTTTCTTCTCCTTCTTCTTCTTCTCTCAGGTGAAGGCGCGGTACACTGCGCAATCAATCTCGGGGAAGAACGCGATGCCTCCGAGTATCAGAGTGCGGGTGGTTTCCCCTAAACTAGAAATTCTTGTTCGTTCTCGTCGAAATGTAAGCTATTCATATTCCGATTCCCAGTGCGCTTTCTAAACGGCAATATGGCGTGGCGTACGCTTTTCGCCTTGGGCTCTAGCGCCGCGGTTGCGGCGTTTCTCGCGGAGGCCAAGAGCGTCGCACCCAATCAGCTCCTCGGGACGTGCCTCACCAACGAATGGGTCACGTCCATGGAGCAGTCGCTGGGCGTCGACAGCGCCTCGCGCGATACGTTCGGACGACTCGACAACCCGTTTCTCCATGCCGCGCTCCCGCAACCGATCTATCGGCTTCCTGACGCTCGCACGGCGCGCGAACGAGTCTATCAAGGCGACTGCACTCCGGATGGATCGATCATGTACGGTGCCGGCGCCACAGTCGACCCTACGTCGGGCGCCGTCGTGGACGCCGGCGTGCTCAACGGTTCGGTCATCGTGGAACTCAACGGCTGGCCGTCGCATTCGCTGACGTCACTCGTGTTCTCCATTGTCGCGGCCGAAGTGTACGGCTTCCCGATCGCGCACTACGCCGTCGGGACCACGGAGCCCATGGCACAGCGCATGTCGTCAGTCGGCGCTGGCTATTGTACACCCACGCACCTCAACTTGGAGGTCTGGACCGCCAGCAACAAGCCGGAGCTGGTCCTGTACCGCAACGAGACCTACGCGACCGGTGCGATTGGCTACGAAGGGCGCACAGGACTGTACACGACATCCGACTTTGTGCGCGACTCCATGAGCAAGACGCCTGCGTTGTATCCTGACTTCTGGAAGGGCTACAGGTTCGACGAAGAGCTCATCAAGGCCGTGCCCGCGTCAGCGCTGCGCAAGAACAGCAAGTTCTTCCCTCCTCAAGACGACAGCACGCCCCCGAAGGAGGTGTTCTATTGCGAGGATGGTTCGTTTGGCTGTCGCGACCACTGCTCCAAAACTATTGCCTGTCAGACCCGTGAGGAGGCCGGCGACGAGTGCATGGTCGTGGCGATGATGCTGGATATCTACGACGCCGGGTATCTCCAGGCCGTGTTCAACAACCTTGGCATCCCGGCCTACTTTTGCTTCCTCGGCCCCGCCGGCGTCCAGGACTATGCGCTGGACGCGCACGCAAACAAGCGGCCCGTGCTGTTCATCCACACCGAGCCAGACATCTTCCACCTCGAGCACGTGGGCGTCTTCCAGCGCGTGTTCCTGCCGCGAGCGATTCCCGAGCGCGTAATCACAGATACAGGCACGTTTGGTGGAGCGTATGATCCCAAGGTTGTCAATCCAGTCGACGTTGACTTCCCGGCCGCGCGGCCGGCCAAGTACGCCGCCAAAGTCCTGCAGAACCAACCCGGTTCTCCGTTAGGCCAGTTCGTCGCCAAGTTCTCGCTCGAGGAACTCCACATGAACGATC